>OV121074.1:73638449-73813449 GCA_921293005.1 Nemoura dubitans
TTCTCTCTCTCTCTCTCTCTCTCTCTCTCTCCTCTCTCTCTCTCTCTCTTCTCTCTCTCTCTCTCTCTCTCTCTCTCTCTCTCTCTCTCTCTCCTCTCTCTCTTCTCTCTCTCTCTCTCTCTCTCTCTCTCTCTCTCTCTCTCTCTCTCTCTCTCTCTCTCTCTCTCTCTCTCTCTCCTCTCTCTCTCTCTCTCTCTCTCTCTCCTCTCTCTCTCTCTCTCTCTCTCTCTCTCTCTCTCTCTCCTCTCTCTCTCTCTCTCTCTCTCTCTCTCTCTCTCTCTCTCTCTCTCTCTCTCTCTCTCTCTCTCTCTCTCTCTCTCTCTCTCTCTCTCTCTCTCTCTCTCTCTCTCTCTCTCTCTCTCCTCTCGAACAACTCCGTCATTAATTTCGTGTATTTCGAATATTGCATATAGATATACACACATATCTATATTTATTTTAACATCAAAGCGTGAGCCTGTATATACCTGAGCGAACTCCGAGTGCGCGCAACTAGTGGTTATGCACTGGCGCTATGATAATGAGCGATCCCTAAATGCGAGGTTATATAGGTACCAACACGGCACCTTGGGTTTCCAGGATTCCCAGCTGCGGCTGTCGGCGAAATCACGATGCCGACTCGACGCGCCCGTCGGTATTAGTAGGCACCGCTCGATAATCTATGAGTTTACCAGAAATCGGTGTCCAAATGAGATTCGAAGATTACGCCTCTCGATTCTAAAGTCAAGACCATAACTTATAACCCAAGATTATCGATGAGCTATCTCGTCAAATAAGAAAGAGGTATATAGAGCTGAAATTTGGACAATACGTCCCCAACAGTATGACCTATACCCCTGATATAAAATAGGACAAAATATTTTCATCGGAACAACCCCCCAAAGACAAGGGAGTGAATTAACATAATATCTGTATATAGAAGCGCCGTGTGAATGCAGTCGAGTTTTCTCTGCGTTGCCGAATTTCATCACGTTTTCCACGTTTTCTCTCCCACGTTTTCCGCCAAAAGCAAAGTCGCCGGCGCACGGTTCGAAAATCAGACGCACATGCACCAGATTTGAAAGTGGCTCTGTTTTTTGCCCCCCCCCCCCCCCCCCCGCGCGCGCTCTCGAGTCGATATGATTTCACACTCGACTGACTATAGATGGCAGTCGCGTCGGCCACCGGACAGAGTCGATCACGCAAGGACGCGACACCATCGCGAAGGCCGAGACGGCAATGCCTCATTCATCGACTCTGCACACTGCACACTGTGTATATTACCGAATCCGAAATCACGCGAGATTTCAGAAGACAAAAACCATTCGAAATTTCACCAAGTCACAATTCTTGCCTCATACTCGTATTACACGTATTCTACACGCTCTAAATAGCAGCATCGGCCGTCACGTCAGTATAGGAACCTAATCATCTCTCACAATGCCAACACAACGTATCGACTTGCAGAGAAGTTTTCTCGCTCGATCGGGTTTCGATGTTTAACGAGTTGAAAGCGAGGCAGAAATCTCGGCAAAGCAACGCGACACGCTGCTCGATTTGCATCTCGGCTCTAGCGAAATGGATCCATTGTGCCTGCAAAACACAACACCAGCAAGTGTATATATTATAATCAACTCTGCAGCCATCTCGGCACTCGCTACATTGCGCATGTGCAGTGCGCAGTGGCGAGCTGACGATGCGTCGGCCATGCATATACCTATACTTCATTTCACGTTAAGAAGGGGAGTGGATTTGCATCGTCCTCGAGGTCCCATTGCTGCTAGAAATGAGTTATAAGAGTCCCAAAACTGCACATAGAGCCTTTTGTCCGGCTCAAGACATGGCTTGTGAGTTTTGGAACTCGCTTGGCTCGTGTCTAGCAGCAGTGGGTCCTCGAGGAAGATGCAAACCCACCTCCCGTCTTTACGTGAAATTGGGTTTAGCTGTGAGCGAGCTTGCTTGCTAATGCAGGGTGCCAGCTCGAGTAGAATTTCGGGAAAATTATAGTTACCTATGCACTTCTTTCAAGAAACGATAAAAATCTGATCCAGGACATAATTTCGTATGAATTTAGGAGTACTTCCGTTTTGGAAATCCGGGTTTTCATCCATTTTAGTGGGATTATTTTGCAAAGATGCTAGATGCATATCACAACACAGTTGCATCACACATAGCTACACAGTACAGAGAGTTTTCACTGGTGTATAGTGAACACCATGTCAGGAGATAGAGTTGCGCCCAAGCCCCCAAACCTCGACGCCTCCACCGCGGGCATCGTCAGCGACCCACACGCCGATAGCTGCCGTCCGATTGACTCCGATATTCGTGCCTCGGACTCGAACTAAAGCAGTCTCGTAGAGCGAGCGTGACTGGAAGACACGAATTCCCACTATAACCGAAATGTCATTTCGATCGCCGCGTATCGCGAGGAGATGCCAGCGCCTGCGCCGTAGGTACATGAGCCGCTAATGACTCGCGCTCATGGGAACCGAATTCTGCTGCCAGAACCGGCTGGCAAACCTGAAAGATTAGCGGGCGCTAGTCTAAATAATAATTCAGAAACATGTCGGTCGTGATGGCTGTTTTGTCCCATGGCAGAAGTGATGAGAATTTGTTTGAACAGTGGCGATTTGGAATCCTGCTCTACTGGAATCGCGTTGTTTTCTTGCAACATCCACTCGCATCCTAAATATGCCGCTGAACGCGCCTTTACGGGGCCAGTCAGTTGGTGAATTTGAGCTCTTTTAGAATTTTGAATCTGATTTCTGTTGACTACAGATGGAAAGTAAATTGTCAAAGTTAAGTTAGCTGAATAGTGATGAACGCTATACATATAATAATATGCTATAAAACAGATTGCAAACTGTTTGGAATATTTTCGAGTATTTTCGAAAGTAATTGCTGTTATACTTCCATGGAAGGAAGGGATATACTAGTTCTGTTTTTCGCGGCCGCGGCTTGAAATGCGTTTTGCTTTCTTCGATTGCCAAACGATTGCGACATGGTTCGTCGCTGAGCTATTTGCCCGAACCAATGGTACTATGCATGGACCGATGCATGCAATTTGGCACGTTTGCCCCGTGCCAAGCAATGCATGCCATTTGGCACGTTTGCTCCGTGCCAAGCCATGAGTGGACTAATGCCGGTTTGTTTGCCGTCTACACTTGGGAGCCGCGATGGCTGTCGAGGGGCATTAGAGAAATGCGCGGCCCACAGTCTGTTGACCACATTACCGCGCAGAAACTGATTAAATACGACAACGACGTCGACAGGAATTTTATTTGCCCTCCCCACTGCCTGACGGTGGCCACCATTGGCCAAGGATGGCTGCAAAGGTGCACATTCTTCGAGTGGATGTCGAAGGCAAACAATGTACTAAATTAATTCCTCGACGGTATGCATGCATTGGACGTGAGCAAACATACGGGCTTAGTTTTTATCAACTCGAGGGTAAATTCTTTCACAATTATTCAGACAAGCAGTGGTTTGGCCGTTTTCAAACGTGTCCTCATTTACGGCTCGCATCGCACTGTTTCGTTACTATTCGAAGGTACCTACCAAGAGTTTTTCGAAAATCCAATCTATTTAATACGTATTCAGATTAATCAAGCTTTCCCATCAAGGCTTGTGATAGCACAAAGAGAGTTATTTAGGCATCGCCGCTCCATTGTCTAATATTTTGTGCTGGTCATTACCTGTATATATACGTGTTACCTATACACGAGTGTTCACATAGGTAATATAGTGTACGTGTTAAGTTTCGGATTAAATTAACGCTGCTCATAATGGCTCAGACAAAAATAATATCTAGCAATAAAAGTGTGTGTGTGTGTGTATAGTTCAAGACAAACCGCTAAAAGCTTTTACCTCTCCGAAAGCCCTTAGCTTAAAAGGTATACCTGTGCTATCGAGTTGATGGCAGCGCCACAATATCCATTTCAACGCACGAGATGTTTTAGAACGATGCCTGTACGTGCCTTCGGAGGCGAAATAAGACCCTTGCAATCACCAACAATACTCTTGTTTTATTATTTACTATCGCCAGCAATTACATAAGTACTTCGAGACAGTTTTAAAATTTTAAACTAATGATGAACGCTGCAGCTGATATCAGGTTTGATTTCTGAGTGAGAGACTTGGTGGTTTCGGGTTTCGCCTCGCAGAAAATCCCGCCTGTCAATGGATGTAAATGCTATGCGCGACATTGGGTCGATGATATTCACCGCACGTGCCTCATTATCAACCACCAGAGCATCGACGTCTCAATTTATATATATATATATAAATAGTTTATGAACTCGCGCATTTGTCGTCTCATTCCGACCAATGATGGATGGGTTGTAATTCCAGCGATTTGAATCCCATTTCAATTAATCACATCGAACCCACTCCAGCCAGCCAATAATTGCCAGCCACGGAGACCACAGCGCTTTCATTCTCTACTGCACGGCTCCAGAACGAAACAGTTTTTTTTTAAATCTTCACATAAATATCGTATGACATCTTTTTCGAGCCATTTGTTTGGTCGAGACGTCTTATTAAAAGCAAGACGCCACTCGTTGATTGATGGACGTCTGTTCCAAAGTTCCTTGCACTTGCAATCTCGACTGGCAATCGTTTCTTATTCGCCAATCCAGTTAGCAACGCAAGACTCGTCATTCTGCCCTCGGGTCCAGGGTTCGGTCCTCCCCATGCTTGCAGCATCCCTGCCCATGGGTGCATCCCATCCCCTCAACGTCGACCGTGAGAACCGGGACTCTCGAGGGACGACACCATCGTTGCGGACATCGCGAAACGCCCCCATCGCGCCGTCCCCGCGCGGCGACATTGTCGAACGCTTCCTGGCATCGCTGCTAGCTGCATCTTCTAGGATTTCCACTTCCTGGTTGGCCTCGCATGTGCTGCTGCCGCCCTCTGCCGGCACCCCTCGGGCCCAGACGTTCACTCGCTTTCCATTCGGTCCGCCACTCGCTAATTCCATGGTCCACACGCACGATGGAATTTATCGATCTATCGATCTATCGATCATCCGTCGTCCTCGTCAATCGACTCTTGACACTTCGCCTCTACATGAGTTGTCATGACGATGGTGTCATGCACCTGAAGAAGTTGTGGGTCTGGATGTCGCGTTTGATATTCAGAATGCGCAGAGTGCAATAAATATCGATGCACGCACTAATAATCGATCACTTGAAGTCGCTCGTTCTTTCGCACTGCCGTCTCACACAATGATGGACCCTCGTAGAAGACAGCATCTTTTAGCGTTTGTCGTTCTAGAGCCAATTATTCTGATAACTGCTCGGACGGTTTTGCATTTGACCAGCAAGTGAATTTGCATCCGTTCTCTATATGCTCGATATGCCTAATTTGCAAGTGCATTGCTCTTCCCGCCCAAGGGATGAAATGCAACCATGCAAGTACTGCATTGCACTTCCCGCCCAAGGGATGAAATGCAACCATGCAAGTACTGCATTGCACTTCCCGCCCAAGGGATGAAATGCAACCATGCAAGTACTGCATTGAACTTTCCGCCCAAGGGATGCATCTGCATCTGGTAAATGCATTTCAACCAACAGATGCCAAAATGCCAGAATGCCAGATGCCAGAACCAAAATGAGACACAAATTACGAGTGAGAATTTCGACAGACAATACGCCGAGAGTTCGTCTTCCTTCTCATTGCGTTTGATCTCATGGCAGTGATTCCTCCGGGCAGGATCTTTGTATGGCATTGTTATAGACTCGAAGCCGGCATCCATGAGGGCTCTCGACTCATTTCTTTCTGACGTTCTCGTCACACCAGCCGATTATTTCTGATTAACATTCCGTCGCTTTATATCTAAGGAAGCGTCGTATACCTACGTGCACAAGGCCTGCTCCCTATACCAAATCGCTTCGAAACGAACGGCACTCAAATCCCCATCACATTTCCATCTCGTGCTGTTGACATCGCGTCCAGCCAATCAACGCATCGCGTTTGCCCAGCAGCCGCGACTCCTAATATCGACCAATGAGAGGACGCGGACAGATCCGTGTTGCCGTGATTGCCGCGAACACCCTCGCCTCGGTCGTATCGCGGCCAGCATCAGGTGGTCGCTCCACAATCCACTTGCCCGCCCGGACCCCGGCCAACAAAAGAAGCTAATCAGAGCCGTGCGGGACAGCATCGACGCCCCTGCACGTCGAGAACCTGATGACTCACGCCGAAAGGTGCCCGCTTTTTAGACGGACGGTGTACACTGCAATTCAACCGCCTTCGACGGGAACCTACTCACTGGATTTCGGGCACAAGGCGGTTCGAATATCACCATTTTGAAGGCAGACTGACGGTGTACACAATTCAACCGCCAATATAACACCAATCGATTGGAATTCGAAGTTCTCAACAACACCAATCGATTCCTCTCTGAAAACTGATCAGAAATCAGCTGGAATCGCATCTCTAGATTGAATAGGAGACCCGCTAAAGGCTGCGAATGATTCATCTTGGTTGCTATAATCCTCTCTGTTTTACGAGCATTTTTTTTTTGTAAGCAGATTACGTCAGTTGCGATAAGATTCGAGCTCTTGGTGCTCGTCACTGGATTTCGGGGCACAAGGCTGTTCGAAAATCACCATTTTGAAGGCACTTGCGTAAAACGTGAAGATGTTTCGCCGGTTGCTGGCGTGTTTCGCGCTTGGATGCCGCGCTGTAAATAATCACCCCACGTCATCAGTGGCGTGCGACGCGGTCAGACTCTCGCCTAAACGCATGGGCACCGGGCGCATTGATTGGCTATTAATCCTGACGCCATCGAGCCTGTAGGGTGGTGAGTGCCTTCAGAGGCACGCCGACTGCCCGCCGAAAACCCATACCCATGTTCGGTCGCGACTATAAGTGACCGCAACATCTCAAATTATATACACTTTGCGCCATGGAAGTTGTTGTCTGTGTAATGCCCGAGTTGGCGGTCGCCTGACGTCATTGCAGCGCTTTGTGCGATCTTCGGGTGCTTCGAACACAATCGTGCAGAATTCAATGATTGAGCTTACTTTGAGCGGAGAGCCATCGACTCGAGCCCGCCAGGAATTATTGAGATGAGTCTCAAGTCCCAATGGAGGTAATACTCATGCGAGTAGGCAAATGCTGATCGCAAACATCTTCGATTCGATTCGATTCGGTTGGCAGTGCGATCGTAGTCCGTGAATCCTTGGACTCGAGGCGATCGATTCCCGTGCACGATGAAATGCCGCAAACCCGTATGTCTGGCGCCAAGTCGGCGAACGCCTTCCTTTTGCGGCTAGAGAGACTTCGTGTGTGAGACGTTCAATCGCATCACGGGCACTTACGCATTCCGCCGAGAATGCGATACTAGTTTCATTGCTGCACTCGCGATTAACACTCAGACTTGATGGCAGTCTTTTGCAGGCGGTCGTGGTATTTCTCCCAATTTTTGAGTGGCTTGCACTGGATATCATTCGGTGAATAGATTTGGGAAATAATGTCAATCGCGAATTAGAACGGTTCCGAGCCCTCTTGGGTTCCGAGTTCCGATAACCGTGGATTCCCTTTTCTTAGCACGCCAGAATGCGCGAATTCTCCACCTCGCCGAGGACATGGAGTGAATTTGCATCTGCCAAGATTATGCCAGACAAGAACTACGAGTTTCAAAACTGCCCCTAGAGTGGGAGTTGACTGCCACAATGGGCATTGGTTGAACGGGTCGGAACTCTTCGAAATGCAACTTTTATCCACATCACAGCGAACAATAATCTCTGCGATTTCTGCGACCGCACCCGTAGTCGTATCGCGTGGACAATCGACGATCGCAGGACGACGTCTCACTCGAATTCAAATGCCCGGCACGGATCACGGGCATCTAGATTCCAAGATAAATCGTCCTGGTGGCTGGCTTGGTAATTAAGAAGCTCGTACGGCAGGCACTTTTACTACCGACGGCAATGATCGCTGCAACAGCCGAGTCCCTGATCGCGGGCCCAGGAGGCACTGGCTGGTACACGAACACGATCAGACGGGCTTTGTGTGGCGGACACGGCCGCATCGATTGTCGATGCCAGACATGTCGTCGAGCGCGTGCCGTTGTTTTTATGCCGGCTGGCTGCGCGGTGCAAATCAATTTATAATGAATCCCTGGAAAACGATTGGAAATAAAACGGATTGCCGAGCGGGCTGCTTTTTTGCGCGCATCGCCACAGATCAATAATTGCATTGTCTTTCTTGCGAAACTCGGCGACAGTTCGAAGCTGCGCGCGCTAGGAAACTCGGCCAGGGGGGAAGTCATTAGCCGTTGATATTGTTGTGAATTGCTCGTTTGCACGTCTTGGCGCCTTCGGTGAGCTGGAGCTGTCGGCGTGGTTTTGGCAGTGTCAGCATCAGCGAAAACCGAATGGCCCGGCTGGACTCGTGTGGTCAGAAAGTGTATCAGAGAGGAACCAACAACGAGGCACGGCAGTCCAGCAAGGTGCACTTTGTATTCGGTGAGCTGCATTATTTTATAGCATACCTTTTCGACTAGTTCAAAATTATTAGATCCGGTAAATTGTTACAACCTCTCACATAGCCAAGCATAAGATCCTAAATTCAGCTCGTAACAATATCTTGCACGTTATTGGCTGTCGACGGCGCCGTTCGGTAGCGACGTGACCCGAGAGTGCGTATAGGGGTCGCTTCGGGAAGGAAGTGTTGACGCCGCGTGGGAACTTTCGGCCCTGTGCAGCGACATTCGAGCTAGGGCACGGGTCAGCGCTCGCGACGTCGAAACCCTTCCAGCAATTACTCCAAGCGACCGGGCGAGGGCATTTGAATTTCATGTAGGTAGGTATATCTAATTTACAACCGACAAAACGATCGTTCGCAACCCGTTAGGCCCATGGCGATCCAAGCGCGACGAGCGCCGAACGAACTTCGCGCGGCAATAATAAACAAGTCGCCGCGGTTCGACGGGTCACTAAAATTTAAATTATTCCTACGTCACCTGACGTGCCAGTGCCACTGAGATCGCGTGTGGGTGTCGCCCGCTGCCCGCAAGTGTTCAGATTCCGATGACTGGCTCGGTTAGGCCGACACCTGTAGCTGCTAGCTACCGCACAGTGGTGTCTTCGGCTTCGTCCTAGAGTGGGCGTCGAGGAGTCAGTCGCCTTGTACCACTTGTACCGTTCGAGCACCCTCGATCTCTGCGCGTCCTGCAGCTTTGATCGAGTGCCAATGGCGACTGTCGTTCGATTTGAATTTGAAACCCGACTCGACGCGCGGCCCCGGCCACGTTGATCGTTTAGTTTGAAACGTTTTCTGTTTGATGGTGATTTTTATCGTCGGCGACAGTGGTTTTAATTGGATTTGCACCTGTTGAGAGGTGTGCGCGGTACGTACGAACAGCGCATGCTATTTGCCCGAACCTAACCTATAATATTATACACTCATGCCGAAGAGTTTCACGACGTATAGGGGGGGGAAAAAACCGAACTATGGGCAATACTCTTCCTAATTTCGTGCCCACATAATTCTGCCGCTGGACATTCCTGACTGGCAGTGAATGATGCCTCCGGCTGGCGGGGCGTCCGATCACATTATAGCTCGGAATATTCCCATCCATTAATTTAATCCGACGAAGAAAAAAACGAGCAAATCTATGATAAATGAAGGCACGTAATTCAACAGGTGGCCGCGCTAAAGGTAGAAACATACGTGCTGCACTCTCGCGGGCTACGAGCTATGCATAAATGCAGACCGTATGGAAATCAAATGTATAATGTGAGAGTGTGCGTACCTATGCCAACTGGCCGTGTACGTTTTTCCGACAGTTTTTTTTTTGGTTGAGAATATAGCTTTTAATAAATAACGTGACTAAAAGTCACGTATTCTCTCTAAAAAAATAATGTCCCTGAGCTGATGACAAATCTCCTTGCCCGATGAAGACGCGGCTCTGGCCGTGGGACCCGCTCGCCTGACGCCGCGTCGCAGGACTGTCTTTGCCGTCCTCCACATCTATCAAGATTCCGCATCCTCGGGCCGGCAAGATTGCCGCAATGCCGTTTGCCGCGCACAAATTTCCCATGGCCTCAAACGCCGCTAGCAGCAGATGCTAGCACAGAGGTCTTGCTGAATGATGGCCGCATATCATATGACCATCCTCATTCGTCAAACACGTGGCACTTGATGCTGGCAAAACCGCATTCAAGCTATTCTTTCCTCCCTATTCCTATACGAAAAGATCACCAAATGGCGTTAATCGAACAAGCATCGGCATTCACCTGGCCAAACATTTGCCTTGCGCCTTTTTGGGGAATCGACGTTTGGTATGGTTCTGATAATTTCGATTACTACTTTGCGATTCCGACAATACAGAGGAATGTGCTGTAAAAGAGGAAGTTGGGAGGTATGTTTGTATATCTACGCGCAATTTTTTTACTTTCTTCACATAACACTCTTCATATTATGTTTGTTATAACTAGAGTTTGAAAAAAGGTCAGAAAATGCACGCAACGTCATAAATCACAAAAAAATCATGCAATACATCTCTAAAAAATAAAGTCCGCTTCGAATCGGCCAGTCTCAGTCGAAATCGTCAGCAAGTTCCGTCTGAAACGAGTCCTCATAAGTCATAACTATAGTACGTCTCTACTCTACATATTATGATTTACTCTAGATTTATTAGTCTTAAAAGGCTGTGCAAAGTTGCAGTACCTTATCTATATCCCGGGTCGCTGCCAAAAGAACCTGAGACGTACTATACCTTAAGCAAAGGCTGTGCAAAGTTGCAGTACCTTATCTATATCCCGGGGCGCTGCCAAAAGAACCTGAGACGTACTATACCTTAAGCAAAGGCTGTGCAAAGTTGCAGTACCTTATCTATATCCCGGGTCGCTGCCAAAAGAACCTGAGACGTACTATACCTTAAGCAAAGGCTGTGCAAAGTTCCAGTACCTGACCTATGTCCCGGGGCGCTGCCAAAAGAACCTGAGACGTGTACTAAAAGAGTCGGGTGCTCCTCTGTTTGCAGTATGCATCGGCACCAATGGCCGCATGTCGGTGCCGTCGAACCGCGACCACCACTACCGTAACCTGCGCGACCGCTACACGAACTGCACGTACGTCGACGGCAACCTGGAGCTCACCTGGGTGCAGGACGAGAACCTGGACCTCAGCTTCCTGCAGTACATCCGCGAGGTGACCGGCTACGTGCTCATCTCGCACGTGGACGTCCGGCGCATCGTCTTGCCGCGGCTGCAGATCATTCGCGGCAGGACGCTGTTCAAGCTCAACGTGCACGAGCAAGAGTTTGCCCTTATGATCACGCTCAGCAAGATGAACAATCTCGAGATGCCTGCACTGCGAGGTGATGCTTTCATTTCTAACACGTCAACTCAAATGGGATTAGCCACAAACATCGAACTGATTGTACTGTATTGTATTTATTTATTGCCTACAGATTATTTTCCATAATATGGACGTGGTCAAGTTTATAGAATAGAATCAAAATCACACACAATATATCACTGCTTTTATCGCTAAATTACCTATGTAGCTCCATTGAGTTTAACCTCTTCAAATTTAGTAAGTTTTAATGCCCTTTTATCAATAAGCCGTAGATAAATTCTGGTCTTATGTAAATAAATGAATAGTCTTACTAGGTACTTTTTATGTTATAGTTTTAAATTTTAATCAAGAGCCACAAGTATAGTAATGAGCACTGATCAGTGTCAAAAAACGAAATGACATGCGGCTAAATGGCGTCAAGAAGTCACAAAACTAGATGACCACGGCTGAACCTCGTTTCCTCCCCGCTCTGTGCAGACATCCTGGGCGGCAGCGTCGGTCTGTTCAACAACTACAACCTGTGCCACATGAAGACGATCAACTGGGAGGAGATCATCACGGGGCCGAGCGCCAAATACGTGTACGTCTACAACTTCACGTTCCCCGAGCGCGAGTGTCCGGCGTGCGACTCGACGTGCGAGAGCGGCTGCTGGGGGGAGGGGCCGCAGAACTGTCAGCGCTTCTCCAAGATGTCGTGCAGCCCGCAGTGCTGGCAGGGACGCTGCTTCGGACCCAACCCCAGGGAGTGCTGTCACCTGTTCTGCGCGGGAGGGTGCACGGGCCCGAAGCAGAGCGACTGTCTGGTAAGCTAAGCTCCATTGCGTGTCGAGAAGGTGAGTGGATTTGCATCTTCCTCGAGGACCCACTGCGAGCTGAGAGGTTCAAATCTCAACGAGCCATGTCGTGAGCCGGACAAAAGGCTCTATGGGCGGTTTTGAAACTTAGATCGTGTCTAGCAGCAGCGGTTTCTTGAGAAAGATGAAAATCCACTCTCCTTCTTAACGTGAAATGAAGTAATAAGCACTGAGCAATCTTCAGGAAGCATTGCATGTCATCTTGGACCTTGTTCTTGTTACCTTGAGGATTGATTTATTACACATGTTGCACAATGCAAATTAACTCTCATGCTTACCTAGATGGTGGGATTATGGACCCCTTTTTCTAACAGTTTAACTTTTCCTGCAACAAGTGTCTTCTCACTGAGAGTTGGTTACCGAATCACCCCCACGAATCACTCCCATGAATCACCCTAAACCACCCCAGCCGCGTCTAATCCGTACCGCTCTCCGTAATCCGTCTAAATCCGTTCTCGCAGGCGTGCCGCAACTTCTACGACGACGGCGTCTGCAAGCAGGAGTGTCCGGCGATGAAGATCTACAACCCGATCACGTACTCGTGGGAGACGAACCCCAACGGCAAGTACGCTTACGGGGCGACGTGCGTCAAGAACTGCCCCGAGCACTTGCTGAAAGACAACGGCGCCTGCGTGCGAAGCTGCCCGCCGGACAAGAAGGCCACCAACGGGCAGTGCGTGCCCTGCGACGGGCCGTGTCCGAAGACCTGCAGCGGAGTGCCTTCGGTGCACGCGGGCAACATCGAGTCGTTTAAAGACTGCACCATCATCGAGGGCTCGCTGTCTATACTCGACCAGTCGTTCAAGGGCTTCCAGCAAGTGTTCAACAACTTCAGCTTCGGCCCGCGCTACCCGAAAATGCATCCCGATCGGCTGGAAGTGTTTAGTACGTTGAAGGAGGTCACCGGGTTCATCAACATCCAGGGATTCCACGAGGACTTCACCAACCTGTCGTACTTCAGGTAAGCTGGAAATCCGTCTCTACCTGTCCGTAGGTACCTGCTATTACATTTCTTAGACTCGTGCCTACCTTGCCCTGTCTTACCACTTGCTTTGAAACAACTATTTAAAACTGGAATTTTAATGCTAAATAAAAGTCTTGACACTTGTTTGCCATCCAAGTTTCCAACCATTAAGACTGTTATTTGACATTCAAATCCCAATTTGAAATAGTTTCTTTCAGGTGCTTCTATAGTTAGCACTTGGGATTTAAATTTTTGTTGACAATTTCAAATGTATGGAACAGGTTGTTTAGTGGTGTTGGAATTCATTATTTAGAATGCCTTCTTTGGCAGGATCATCATTCATTAGAATTGAGGGGGCAGTTACGGGTAATAAAAAGAAGCATCTGTTCTTTAGTTATCGCTGTAATTGTCAGTCGAACTATCACCCTTGAAAAAGTAACTAGTATATGTGCTACGAAATGTCGGAAAACCAGCGAGACTTTTATGTAGCATTCAAATCGCAGTTTGAAATAGGTTTTTCACACTTCAATGTCTTCGCTGCGATTGTGTGGGTCATTAACGCCACGTTGCATTGCAGGAACCTCGAGATAATCGGCGGCCGAGCGTTGACGGAATACTTTGCCTCGCTGTACATCGTGAAGACGTCGCTGAAGTCGCTGGGACTCAACTCGCTGCAGAAGATCCACTCGGGCACGATCGCCATCCTCGAGAACAAGGACCTGTGCTTCGTCGAGGGCATCAACTGGCGCAAGATCAAGAAGTCCAAGGAGCACGAGATCCTCCTCCAGAACAACAAGCAGATTGCCAACTGCAGTACGTTAACGCACACACTATCGACACAGACTTCGTTCACTCCAGCCCATCTGTTTAGAGCTCAACACCAGATGAAAAACGCAAATGATGGAGGTTTAAAACTAGCTAGAACATGCATTGGTACCTACCAAGTCATGAGAGAGAGTCTACTGGATTTAGACACTTTTGGGCACTTTTTGAAAATTTCCTCCATTGTAAGTTTTAAAAATACAAAAAAAATTAGTATCAGCCATCCAGCAACTCTTTAAAAACAAGTGAATTTAAATACAAATTTAACGTTAAAATTTGTAGCCAAGAGAAGCTCCGTTATAACGTTTAATCTATGCTAAAATCGGCCAAAATCACACCCGTTTGGTTCTCTATTTATTCCCTGATTTTCATTGAGCAAGCTGAGCATTGAGCATTGAGCTGATCATTGATTTTCATTTCATCTACAAGCTCATTTCATTGAGCTTGTAGATGAGGGGAATGTGGGAATCCTTGCGGTAATACTAATACCTAGAGCGTGACCGTCCAAGTAGCTAGCCGATGATCCCGACCCAACGCAGCCCGGCGACCTAACCGCACCCGACCTGTTGCAGCGGCCGAGAACCTGATCTGCGACAGGGAGTGTTCGGCCGAGGGATGCTGGGGACCCGGACCGGACCAGTGTCTGTCCTGTGCCCGTTTCCAGCTCGGCAATCGCTGCCTCGAGAACTGTGACGACATGTCTGGGTGAGTTTGCCCTCGGATGCGTTTGTCTCGTGGCCAATCGGGTTGCACTGCATTTCAAACTGGGTCTCTTTTGTTTAATGCAAGTCCTAACACGGAGGAGCAAGGTAAATATCACTGCTTTTTCTTAATGACTTTTGAACTTTGTTGACTCAGTGACTTGATAAATAAATAAATAAATAACAATAAATCATTTCGTGCCATTAAGACTATTGGAGTGAGTGCTTACTCGGGCCGCTTCCCGCTCAAATTTCGCCTCCTACTGGATACCAACTTCTGGCCACACCGTTTGTCCGATTGCAACGAAACCAGGTTCTACGGAATCCTAACACTCTTAGCAACAAATTGTGTGATTTATAACCACGAAATACCAATAGAAAGTTAAAATAAAGCTTCATGAAATAATCACCAACAACAGCACCAATAGCCTTAACTCGTGCTAAAGTGATCGTTTCCCCCCCGTGGTTTATGTAACGCCCCCCCCCCCCCTCTTTGTCTAATCTGGTTTCTCTGCATTTCAAGCTAGGTCGCTTTTGTTTAATGCAAGTCCTAACACGGAGGAACAAGGTTAAATCACTGCTTTTCTAAATGACATTATGAACTTGACAACTTTGTTAACTCTGTGACTTGACAAATTAATAATAAATCATTTCACCTCATGCCGAAGTGAACGTTGCCCCCCCGTGGCTTCCGTACCGCCCCCTGCTGACGCCCCCCCCCCTTGTCTGCCCGCGCAGGATGTACAAGGCGAGCCCGACGCTGTGCAAGCCATGCCACGAGGAGTGCGCCTCGACCTGTTCGGGCCCGTACGCCGGCAACTGCACTAGCGAGTGCAAGCACGTCCGCGACGGGCCGTACTGCACGCCGTTCTGTCCCGTCAGCAAGTACAACGACTCGGGCGTGTGCCGGCTGTGTCACGACAACTGCGTGGACGGCTGCACCGGACCCAGCAACACCATCGGCGCGGGCGGCTGCCGGTCCTGCGAGAAGGCCATCATCAACGGGGACGTCAACGTGGTGAGTGAAACTTTGTTTCGTTCGATTTGGCTCGAAATCACTGGATTTTTAAATCGCTGCCCCCCCGTGTTAAACCATGGGGCGGTGATGTTGAAAACGAATCGTTTTGAAACCACAAAGTTACACGATTGGCCCTCTGGTCTACTTTTACTGTGCTGCTAACCAAGTCACATGGTAATTGTGTGAGTCTGTGCTGAAATGGACATAGGTACATGACCTACGATTTGTTAAAACAATGCTTTGTTGTTAATAACAATAAAAGATTATAATATGCTATTATACCTAAGGTAATAAGATTTGTTTTAGAAATAGTAGAAATTGTTGGAGGGTGGACCGTGAAATGCTTGGTCCTCGACGTTCTCGTCATGATCATGATCTGGTCCTAGATATTCTGATGTAGATAGCATCTTTGATGAAATCTCTTAGACTCGTGTCTGCTTGTCCTATCTTCAGGTGGAACAAACCCCTTGGCGTTCGGATATATCTACAAATATTTTTCACTGACAAACAATAATTTAGTGACAGCCCAAAACAGAATAGCTAGTGATTTAGGCAATTTTTAAGACTTTCAAATAATGTAAGAATCAGTTTTGTGTTATGATTACGCTTGCTGGAAATTTAAAGAAACCAGAAAGATTGACAACGCAATGCACGGAGTCTTTCTGAACGTGCACAACACCACGGCACTTGGGCAGCTCGCAAACTTGGAAATCCGCCTGCCATTTCTCCAACCGACTGTGCCCACACGCTAACCGCATTGTTCGCCCTCTGTGCAGGAGCGCTGCCTGGGCAAGAAGGAGTCCTGCCCGGACGGCTACTACTACGAGTGGGTGGGCCCTCAGGAGCAGGGCGATCTGAAGCCGCTGGCCGGCAAGGCGGTCTGCCGCAAGTGCCATCCGCGGTGCAAGAAGTGCACCGGCTACGGCTTCCACGAGCAAGTGTGCCAGGTGTGCTCGTCGTACAAGCGCGGGGAGCAGTGCGAAGACGAATGTCCCCAGGTGAGGTTCCGTCTTGGTGTGCGAGGTTTTTGCTCGGTGCTCGCTCTACGTTTGGTCATTGCTCTACGTTTCGTCATTGCTCTACGTTTGTGTCCTAGGTAGTACTAATCATTAGTACTACCATCATTAGTAGTATCATTAGTAGTAGTCAATAATTTATTGAAACGCGTACCTTGGTCAAAGTTAATCCCATGCAGCGGTTTCATTACTGCAACTCCCATTTGGATCTTGCCTGGTAGCTATTTGGGTAAAACCAGAATTAACAGTTAACTTATAATGCCACAACAATCCAAACTTGTTAATAAATACATCGTCCTTTTTTGCTATCAGTATCAACTGCAAATGAGATAACTTTTAAAACAGTGACATAGGTAGACCTCGTAAACATATCAAAGCAAACTTTCCAGAATCTGATAGTTGAAATGATTGACAACGCAAGCGCTGAACATTCATTCCTCCTTAACGTGAAAATGCTCTAGTTTGGTCAAAAACAAGGTAATTGTTCGAAAACCAGACGCAGGCCAGCCTAGCGATTTTGTATCTTCTACGTCATGCCGTTATCGGTTCTGATGGATAAAATCCCTATTGTTGTCTGTGTTAATTGTTAAACTTTGTAACCAAGAACGGCAACGTCAGTAACGAAATCGCAGTGCTGGAATGCCCCGCCCACCTGTGGAATGCCCCGCCCACCTGTGGAACGCCCCGCCTGCACCTGTTCGCCCGCTAACCTAACCGTATTGTCCGACGGCGGCCGCCAGGACCACTACGCCGACGACTTCTCGCAAGAGTGCGTGCCGTGCTCGCTGGAGTGCCGCGGCTGCGACGGGCCGGACGTCTCGCACTGCTTCGCCTGCCGCAACTACCGCATCTACACGAGCGGCGGCCTGCCCGAGGGCAACACCACCACGTTCAACTGCACGGCCAACTGTCCGCCCGAGATCCCGCACAAGATCTTCCCCACCGAGCAGAGCGAGCCGTATTGCGCCTACGAATCGCCCACCGTCACCCGGCCGCAGTGAGTGCACTGGCGATTGTTTCCGTCAACTGTCAGTTTACTGTCAGTGCATGCGATTAACCTTTCGTCTGGCGATTTGTAACTTTTGAGTTTTTGACTCTGGGTGTGTCTACTCAGAACCCCTATTCAGTAACTTTTCAGATGTGAGATGAAATTAAATGTGAGTGAGGACTTTCATTTGTTCGATATGATAACATAGGCAACCTTTGGAGTTGTCACTCTCATATCTTGTCATCTCACTTGGAAAAAGTTACAGAATAGGGTAATAGGGTAGTAGTTTAATTCTCTAGGATTTCGTTTGTGAGGACGAGTGCAAAGAAGGCATGGTATTTTGGTCGGCTACTGTTCCATCAGCTGTCCTTGTTTGTTAGAGTTCTTTTGGGTATGTGGCCAAATTTTTTTTATTTTAATCTTTCAATTGCACTGTTCAGTACCGGTAGTAAGCTAACTAAGTGCCGGTTTTTCAGTTGCCCGTTAAGATTTAACAGTCGATTAGCAAGAAAATTAAGGGTGCTGATTGGACGTTGCTAAGCAAATAACAAGTTAACAGACCGTTAGGTATTTAACGTGCCACTGGAAAACCGGGTCTTAATGTTATAATATAATGACAATAATAATAGTAACAGTTGGCTTGTGAAGGGGTTTCAACTTCTAGAATGTGAAATGGGTTTTGCCTGCGTAACAGGATGGTTAATAACGAGAGTACACTGCAAGGCAGGCCTTCTCCGCCTCTCGAGGCTCTGGCAACGCTGCTGACGTCATCCCCTCCCCCCCCCACCCTTTACACCCGGCCGTGGTCAATCAGCCGGTGGTTGACCAGTAGCGGTTGAGTGGCAACATGGCGGTCGCAAGTGCGAGTAAAAAAAACATATTTTGCGCGGGATTACTTCAGTGTTGGAGCCGGCGAATCGAAAGTGTTGTGTAAAAAATGTAACAATAAACTTGTGTTTACTGGAGCCTCTACCTCGTCGATGATTAATCATCTGAAATCCCATGGGATTACCAAAAATACAGCTGGGGGGGGGTTTAGCAAAACAAAAGACATCCGGATAGTATCCGTATACTTGGGACGGATATTCGGATACGAAAAAACTAATCCCTATTCCATCCCTATTCCATCCCTATTCCAGACCCAGTGACCAGATGAACGCCATCATCGGCGGCGTCAGCGTCTGCGTCTTCCTGCTCTGCCTGTTCGTGGCCGCGTTGTTCTACCAGTGGCGGCTGCGCTCGAAGGCCAAGAAGGACGCCCTCAAGATGACCATGGTGCTGACGGGCATGGAGGACAACGAGCCGCTGCGGCCGTCCAACGTCAAGCCCAATCTCGCCAAGCTGCGGATCGTCAAGGAGGCCGAGATGCGCAAGGGCGGCATCCTCGGCTACGGCGCTTTCGGCACCGTCTTCAAGGTGAGCGCCGGACGGGATTTGGCTCGAGCCGATCGGCTAGGTCCCATGCTGTGCGATTTATCGCCTGATTGCTTCGAAACAGATTTAAATTTATCTAAATTCAAAACCCTCGTCGCTAAGTGGCTACTGGAGGAAGATGGCACCGAAAACTTCGTTGTATCTCAAATCTTAACGAAACTTAAAATGATTTCCGGGCCTTCTTTTCTTCATCTAACTGTTATTATTTTCTTGTAACGGGCACTGCTCGTTTGAACTAGCGGCTGCATCACGAATAGATGACAAAAGCGGATGTCATTTGCGGTCTCATTTAATATGTGGGACTTGACCAGCGTTTTGTTCAACTCTGCAACGCTATTAGACCGTTGAAGATGGTGATGGGTACGACGTATCTGATCACAAAACTATTCTCATTAAGGTTTTATTTGCACTGAAAATAGTTTGCGGCTTGTACTGTTTCTAAGCAAGAGAGGCCCAATTGTCCCTTTGTTATTTTGACCGGGAAGTGTTCATGTATTCTCACCCGATTTGCGCAGTTGTCTGCTAGTCTTCAGTGAGCCCCGGCTGGTGTTCTAAATTTTCCGGAAAATTTGAAGTCATTATTTATAATAATATAAGAAATTTATATAATATATTAATATAAGTATATTATAAGAAATGTGATATTATTATTGATTACTGATGAGCGTAGGGATGTAAAGCGAAATCTTTTCAATTTCACTACTGGTTAAAAAAAATTCACTCGTGTTTTTTTTGCCCGCTCAGATTTTGATGCAATTTTCCGGGGCGTAAATTGAATAAAATATTATGCTACTTGATAAATGTACGAATTCCAGTCTCGTTTCTCGAATTGTTGCATACAGCATGATCGAATTCCAACTTAGTTCTTACTTCAATTTTTCCAATTTTTCCGACCCTCGGGGAAAAAAAACGGAAAAACCGCGTTTTCCCAATTTTTCCGTAAACTTTGCTACCTCTCAAAACCCTAGCCCCCGTTCCGGCAACTAACGTGCCCCTTCCCCCCCCCCCCCGCAGGGCGTCTGGGTCCCCGAAGGCGAGAACGTCAAAATCCCGGTGGCGATCAAAGTCCTCCGCGACGGCACAGGCGCCAACACCTCGAAGGAGTTCCTCGAAGAAGCGTACATCATGGCCAGCGTCGAACACCCGAACCTCCTCCAGCTACTGGCCGTGTGCATGACCTCGCAAATGATGCTGGTCACGCAGCTCATGCCGCTCGGCTGCCTCCTCGACTACGTCCGCAACAACCGCGAGAGAATCGGCTCAAAACCGCTGCTAAACTGGTGCACGCAGATCGCCCGCGGCATGCGCTACCTCGAGGAGAAACGGCTGGTGCATCGGGACCTGGCCGCTCGTAACGTCCTCGTTCAGACGCCCAACTGCGTCAAGATCACCGACTTCGGGCTGGCCAAGCTGCTCGACATCAACGAGGACGAGTACAAGGCGGCCGGCGGCAAGATGCCCATCAAGTGGCTGGCGCTCGAGTGCATCCAGCACCGGATATTCACGCACAAGAGCGACGTCTGGGCGTTTGGCGTCACGATATGGGAGCTGTTGACGTACGGCGGTCGGCCCTACGAGAATGTGCCGGCTAGGGACGTGCCCGAGCTGCTGGAGAAGGGCGAGCGGCTGCCGCAGCCCAACATCTGCACGATCGACGTCTATATGATGATGATCAGCTGCTGGATGCTGGTGGCCGAGAGCCGGCCGAGTTTCAAGGAGCTCGCCGAGGACTTTAGCAAGATGGCGCGCGATCCGGGACGGTATCTCGTGATCCAGGGGGACCGGCTGATGAGACTACCTTCCTACACGACGCAGGTGAGGCTCGCGTTGATTTGCCTCGGATTTGCCTGAAGTGCCTGAATTGCCTTTCATTTGTCTGAAGTGCCTGAAGTGCCTGAATTGCCTGAATTGCCTGAATTGCCTTAATTGCCTTAATTCCCTTAATTCCCTTAATTGCCTGGATTGCCTTTGATTTGCCTGAAGTGCCTGAATTGCCTTAATTGTCTGAATTGCCTAAATTGCCTTGGATTTGCCTTAATTGTCTGAATTGCCTAAATTGCCTTTGATTTGCCTGAATTGCCTTAATTGTCTGAACTGCCTAAATTGCCTTGGATTTGCCTGAATTGCCTGAATTCCCTTAATTCCCTAAATTGCCTGGCTTAAATGGCACGATTAGTTTTTGCTGTTGGTCTTGCTCTTTTCCAATGAACAGTGTGCCTACTTCCTTCAGATTCATTCAGATTCGGTTTCACCATCGAAACCCCAGTGTGACAAGTAGTGTTTCAAAACCAGGACTGCTATTCTGTAATTTTTCCGATGTAAGATGAAATGAAATGAGAGCGAGAACCTTCATTTGTTCCATATGAAAACATAGACGACCTTGGAGTTGTCGCTCTCATTTCGTGTAATCGCACTTAGGAAAAAAGTAACAGAATAGGAGTCCAGTGCCAAAGACAGGACAAAGTAGTGGCCACGAGTCCAAGAAAGAGAATGTCCCGTGCCCGCCTCCGTTTGACCGCGAGTGCCCCCCCCCCCGCCCGCAGGACGGCAAGGACATCTTGCGCACCCTGTCCCCGATGGCCGACGGCCCCGAGTCCCTGGTCGACGCCGACGAGTACCTCCAGCCGAAGACGCGAGCGCCGGCGGCGCCGTACGCGCCGTCGAGCGGCTCGGGCTCCCCGCCGCCGACTCCCGTCAAGAAGTGCTGGCCCAACGGCTTGCCTCGGATCGCGGCGGAATCGCCCACGCCGCAGAACCAGCACAACTGGGACCGCGAGCTGATGCGCTACGCCGCCGAGCAGAACGAGGCGATGGCCAACAACGGTCGATTGCCGACGCGGTACTGCAGTGATCCGCTCAAGGCCGTCGGCAACAGGGGTGAGTTTCCCGAAAACACAACTCCTGATGGTGCGCCCCTCTGACGTCACGGCGCTTCGGTCTGACTTGCTGGACGGCGAGACTGTGGGAAACGGAACGCGAATAGCACAGGAGTGAGGCGGGTTTTAGCCGAGTTTGGAGGCCTGTCAACAAGCTCCTGTTGGTCATATTATGTTGAAATTTTAACTACGTAAGAATCACTATTATTTCTATTACATTTAAAAATTTCATAAAGATTTGATTGATATCTCCGTTGATGCAAAGGTTTGAAATTACGGCGGTTTCAATGCAAAGTCCGTAAGACCTCACAATCTTTCCCACACCCTGGCATCGGCCTTCACGCGAATACTCACGGCTCCAAGGGTCGCTCCTCCTGCCTGCACTTGTCTATTCCGCCCATTCCTTGTGATTCGGAAGTCCTGGGGGGCAAATTCACGTGCATTTTCCTGTACTCCTTGGCCCGGGTATAGCGTTTTGAGCCTTCTGTAGTCACATGTTATTCTGCCATAAGGCTGGACTAGTGTCGGCAACAGAGGTGAGTTTCCCGAATTCTGCCCATTCCTTGTGATTCGGATGTCCTGGGGGGCAAATTCACGTGCATTTTCCTGTACCCCTTGGCCCGGGTATAGCGTTTTGAGCCTTCTGTAGTCACATGTTATTCTGCCATAAGGCTGGACTAGTGCGAGGTTTAGCGATTTGTGCAAGGTTTTAGTGTAATGGAAATAACTCAGATTAGTCTGAAGGGAAACTTGCTGCTTGCACTTAAACGGATAAATTAAATGATGCATAAAACCAAGCAAAAACAATGATGAAGATGTGTCAAATGATTCAAATTTGGCAGTTAAAATAAAACTCATCCAATACCTAGCCCTCCCTGTGCCTACCCTGAGGCAGGTATCACTATGGCAGTGTTTATATTTTCTTCTTTCAGTTTTATGTAAATTATCTTCTCATGTCAACCCTGCCTTCTGTAGTCACATGCTATTCTGCCATATAAGGCTGGCCTAGTGAAGACTAGCAAGGTTTAGCGATTTGTACAAGGTTTCAGTGTAATGGAAATAACTCATAATGGTTTGAAGGGAAACTTGCTGCTTGCACTCAGGTACTGCTCTAGGTTGAGTTCTTACTTCTTGACAATCTACAGCCACATTAATTTTGTTACTTTTAAAAGTTGATAACTTGAGATGCAACGATATCTCCAATTTGATGCCAGCATCACGGATCAAGAGAATAAAATATCTCATGCCTACCATCACACCTGACAAGTTTCAGAAGGTTTCACAAGAGGACTGCAGCCTCCTAATTTTTCGCTACCAAATACTGTGTGCTTTGCCCGGTGCTGCCGACATTATTCGTGGAACGTGGGGACGTTTCTTTGTATTTTACTAATAAAATAACACAATTGAATATTGGAATGATAACTTTAATCGTGTGACCGTGAAAACTCGGCTACTTTTGGTCTGTTTAAAAATTTTTTAATTATTAATTTTCGACTTTCGACTTTGGTCATCCCATGCGAAAGAGATAATACACAAGGGGTTGGATAATTTTACACCGATTGTAACTAAGTACACCGGTGTACTAAGTATGAGTCAACTCTCCAAAAAATGTACAATCAGAACTCTTGAGCCTTAAAATTCTTGAAATCCACCTTGCCTTACCATACACCATCTTCAATTCATTCTTGCTAATAAATAGTTCCCAAAATCCTTGAAATTTCCTCGTACATTGGTCGCAAACCGTAATTTTAGTAAATTTGACAAGTTTAAAAAACTTTCATGAAAAGTTTCACAAAAGTTTCAACATTTTAAATTCCTGCAATCTAAGCGTCACTAGCGTTGACTGACCCCGCGTTTCCGCGCCGACAGATTGCGACTCGCTGCCCGACGACTGCTTCGACTCGAACCTAGCGGCAAAACGAGAGGCGCACGTCGGCAGTCTGAAGCTCGAACTGCCGCTGGACGAAGACGACTACCTGATGCCGTCGCCTCAGCAGACGCAGAACACCACCACCTACATGGACCTCATCGGGGACTCCAAGCCCACAGGTACACACACCGAACACCAGGGTTGTTACTATTTTGCCCAGCCCAAAAAAAAAACAAAAAAACCAAAAAACTAGGAAAATCAGGAATAATAGGTTGCCACTAAAAACTTCCCTGCAAAACTTGCACCGCACTTATTGCGTCGAGTTGTCAATTTTTTGAACTAACTGTCACTCCTGGGCAAGCTTACGCCCGCAACCTGAGTGCATTTCAACTTGTGAGTCCACAGGCCTCTGTCCACAAGACAGGACAGACCTAACCTGACCTGACCTGACCTGACCTGACCTGACCTGACCTGACCTGACCTGACCTGACCTGACCTGCCAATAGAATCAGTTGTTAGGCAGGCTAGCTCCTGCTCCAAGCGCCAAAAGTTGCAGTCTAAAAGCACGTGACAATGAAGTATCAGAGAATGACTCATATGAAGCAAAATATAAAACTCAAAAAAGCCCAATAAAAACCAATAAAACCCAAAAAAGTCACATCCGAACAGCCCATGGGATGGGCTACACTAGAATTCATTTGAGTTTGCCACTTTCTGGGGCCATCTCATTTATAGAGTACCAAAGCATCGAATGATCAAGATTTTATCATTAGGTACCATTAAAAATGCTACTATTTATCTTTACCATTATTGGTAGTTGGTAGAGCACCTGCCCAGCAAGCAGGGAGAATGTGTGACCGAATAGCTCAGTTGGTAGAGCACCTGCCCGGCAAGCAGGGAGAATGTGTGACCGAATAGCTCAGTTGGTAGAGCACCTGCCCGGCAAGCAGGGAGAATGTGTGACCGAATAGCTCGGTTGGTAGAGCACCTGCCCAGCAAGCAGGGAGAATGTGTGACCGAATAGCTCGGTTGGTAGAGCACCTGCCCAGCAAGCAGGGAGAATGTGTGACCGAATAGCTCAGTTGGTAGAGCACCTGCCCGGCAAGCAGGGAGAATGTGTGACCGAATAGCTCAGTTGGTAGAGCACCTGCCCGGCAAGCAGGGAGAATGTGTGACCGAATAGCTCAGTTGGTAGAGCACCTGTCCGGCAAGCAGGGAGAACGTGTGACCGAATAGCTCAGTCGGTAGAGCACCTGCCCGGCAAGCAGGGAGAACGTGTGACCGAATAGCTCAGTTGGTAGACCACCTGCCCGGCAAGCAGGGAGAACGTGTGACCGAATAGCTCGGTTGGTAGAGCACCTGCCCGGCAAGCAGGGAGAACGTGTGACCGAACAGCTCAGTCGGTATAGAGCACCTGCCCGGCAAGCAGGAGGTCCCGGGTTCGTATCCCGGTTCGGGTGAACACATTTTTCCAGCTTCGCCTCCCTTCCATTAAATTGCATACTGGAAACTGCTTAAACCAGTAACAATTTCCACTCATCCTTCCAACGATAATAATGATTAACAATCCCGTTCGCGTGGCGGTTCCAGACGAAGAGGCCCGCAGCCGCAACCAGCGCAGCTACCCGGACCACCTGTCGCACGTCAGCAAGCCGAAGACGTCCATCGACAATCCCGAGTACCTGTTGAACGGCGCGCCTTCCGCCGCGCCGATCTGCGACCCGCCGATCGGAATCCCGTGCGCGGATCTCGCGCGAACGACCGCGGCGGCGGCGGGCGTTCTGCCGCGGCCGTACGTCACCGCGCAGAAGTCCTCCGAGGAGGAGTCGGACCACGAGTACTACAACGACTTCGACCGGCTGCGGAGGGAGCTGCAGCCGCTGAAGCCGTTTGCGCGAAACGAGACCACGGTTTGAGGGGGCCCGACCTCCGCGACGATCCGGACAAAGTGATTTGCGTGTGTCGTCCGTAGGGAGACGCTGGACGTGTTGTTTGCGGTGCGGTTCGTTCGGCCGCGAGCGCGAGTAGTTGCGAATGTGCCAAGCCGTTTGGCAGTTGCTTTGTTTTGAGCAAGATTTTTTAATTTTTTAATATTTTATCGATGATGAGACACACCGTTTTTTTTTTTTTAACGTGTTCTGCTGTTAATTTATAATATTATTAACGAATTTCTCGAGGAAAAAATATAATATTGTACTCGTGCGGATTGGCGGCGGCTTCGACGGACTTGGACGAGAAGACAGACAAATGCGTTTCGAGCCGCGGATTTCGCCGCGGGTACCAAGTCTGTGATACTTTTTAGTTTTATTCCTTTTAAACGACGGCCTGCGTTTGGAGTGCGGAGCGACACTCACCGGCTCTTTCCATTCTCCGCACTTCGTGCAAGTGTCGTTGCGTTGTAAATACTGTACATTGTACTTTCTACATTCTCTAATGATGGGACCAACTAATTTGCAAGCACCAAAAGGAATTGTGCAACACATTATTTTCTTGTCAGGAGCCAATCTATTTTTTTTGCAAATGATGTAGCTGGTAATAGTTGAAAGATGTCTATTCGAAACTTATCTACAAATACTTATATCGATATCGAGAAGATATTCGGTGAGATACGAATCTATGATTACTTATTGGGTTGCCACACCAGAAAGCATCTAAACATTGTGCCATTTTAAGATACAGCGTGAGAGCTGTACATACAGTCGCTAGCTTTCGCTCTTGCAAAATCCATTACTCTCGATTGCATTTAGTAATTTACCCAATTTAAGCGGATTTCAAATCTTGAGCTGAGCTACATGTGATTACTTTTAATGTTAGCAATCGGCATGCAGCTGTGTTTTGATGTGCAATTTTAATATTGTAACAGATTTCTCGACATTTGTGACAAATTTAATGTTCTTTTTATTATTGGGAATAATTAATTTTGCAAGAGATGGATGCACATGAGAAAATAAAGTGGCCTTATTACTTTATTGAAATATAAACTTGACAAACTTGAAGGAATCGTTGTTATTTTTTACCTATAATGCAGTCCCCATTTCCAGCTTTTCTCTTAAAAACAGGCATAATAGTTCACCACTTTTCTCTGCTTTTGCAGAGCTTGCAGAATCAGTGCACACAGGATAATAGACTAATAGTACAGGATAAAGTGAGAACCCATTTTCGCACCGGTACGTTGGACTGGTGCCCAGCGGCCAGCCAAACTTGAAACATGGCTGCTGTCACGGAATATGTGTCAAAATTGTTGCGGATCCACAAAAAGAACTGTAAGTTTTAGTTTTACCTACATTTGTGAATGATATTAAATTGTTTGTCTTCATTTAAAGCTTCGCGTTGGGTAATGCTGCACATAGCATACGTTTGTTAATGGCAAGAAGAATTTAGACTTGCTATTTCATTCTAACCTCTAACATTTCTACAATCAATACCTCTATTTTATTCGATTTTTACTATAACGAAATTATATATTAGGTAACTGACAAAGGGATATCGGGACAGAGGCCACAGCCCCATAATTACGCAGAAGAAGGTCATTCCAAAAAATTTTACTCTAATGAATAATAAGAACCATTGTCGTAAACCATTTGACGTTAACCGTTGTCATCACTATTACTAACGCCATTATCATATATTGACAGGCTTTATGGAGGAGAACTGGACGTCATGGCAAGCCAACCTCATGCCAGCTACAACTGGGAGGATATCATTAGGCCATAAAAGGTGGGTAGAGACTAGAAACTTCCTTTACTTACCCTAGTCCTCTCTCTCCTATTCGATTGCCTGACATTTCATTCATTCCCTAGGCCTGGAGATGGGCGAGCTACTTCAAGACTTCGGCATTCTCGAGGCATTCTCGAGATAATTGACCCGAAAAGAGATGCCAGGATGCTGTGTAGCCATGGCAGCAAAACTGCTCTCGGCTCCGATTAGGTATAATAACATCCCTTCTCCACCACAAAATTGGGTACGGCCAGTCCTGTCTGACTGTACTGCAGTGATATAATAATTTTCATTTACTTTTTTCACAATATAGTAAAATAGAGTATAGTCATTGTAATTTCGGCACTTATTGTTATTTATTGTTGTTAAAAATGCAATGGTATACCTATACAGACAAAAAATATGGTACCTACACACAAAACATGTTTACAAGCTCAATACAGCTTATAAGTTGTTATTACTTGAAATAATATGTTAACTAGATCCCTAAATTAAGGAGGTGGATTGTAGGTACCTAATAAAATATCAAAATAACAAAATAATGCACAAATAAAATGTAAATACAGGCTTACAGTTGTGACCTGAATCCTGATGAAGGATGCGTACTGCAAAAACTATGACCAATTCATTAAATAGGGAACCTCGATGGGATGGCAGTTTAAAATAGACTTGGATGAATCAAGCTGGGTATGCAATGTCAGTGATGCGATGTCATCAGCATTGGCTCTGCACCAATCAGAGACTCCATGAGTTACGAACATGACGTCATGCACACCCAGAGTCTCATGATTTGTGCAGAACCGATGTTGATGACATCGTGTCACTGACATTGCCAGCTGTTTAGCTTCACGCTGTTTCTTATCGAACCTCAGGTCATTCGTTGATGGCAGACGATGATGATTGAACGAAGCTTTATTTGGATTTATGGGCGCGTTTTCGAGACGCAAAGGGTGTCAATTGGTTGTCGCAAGTGTGAGGATTGCGTGGATATTTGTTGGGTGTTTGTGTATTTCTAACGCGTGTGGTTCCCCAATGCCAGGTCCTGTCAGGCATCACGCTGACCAAGTTTGCCGGCATCGTCATCCTGGCGTTCGCCAGGTCACAGATCTTCCGAGTCTTCTACTTCCGCACGCATCTCGGCATCTCGGCACCATCGGAGCCGCACTCGGTCTCGTCTTCCTCTCTGTGCTGCTCAGCGTCTTCGGTGAGTTGGTTTCCTATTGGAGCCGCTTAGAGCGAAACTGCCCAGCGATTTTGTTACTTTTACGATATGCCGTTATCAGTTCTGATGGATAAAATCCCTATTGTTGTCCATGATAGTTTTTTAACTTTTTAACCGACAATGGCGAAATCAGAGTTATGTAATCGCACAACTGGTTCTAGTCAGAACTCTTGAAGTGAGATAAATGGGTATAAAGTTTAATTCCGTACATGTTTTGAAATGAAACTGAAACGCTGTGAAATGAAAATGAAATGTTTTGAAATGTTCACTAAGGAAAGCATTCTTACAAATTGCTTTAACTTGCAACTTCAACTTACATCTTCAAGTACAGTTACACCACTTTTCCTGTTAGTGCTTGATTATCTGAACAAAAATGAGGCCTGACAACAAAATGTTATGAAGTGACTTACACCACTCAATTTAAAGGGCTTATGTTCTACTGAGGTTTTTATTTCCTTTTAAATAAAACTTTGATCTTTATAATAAAATAACCGTTTTATTTCTGCCGCAGGTCCTTCCAGCAAACTGCATCGCCCCAGACAGAGCTCAGTTGCCGAGGCGATGCACTAAACGATGGAATCGACCTCCGTTTCCCGCCTTCGCTTTCGTCCGAAGACCGAACCCCGAGGAGCTCGACGAGCGGCAAATAGTTCTCCGCGTTTGAGTTGTTCGATGTCGCAACAGCGCAGTGTCAGCAATTCGAGAGCGAGGTTTGGTGGCCAGGGCTGCGATTCCAATCGCCTTCTATCCTGATTCCTACCTGCCATCGAAACCCAGTGGCGGGATCTTGGCTCCGAATCCTGCATCGTGAATGGACTTCGATTCGTGCTCTGGCCGCTGGTGGATTGGCAACTCCCTGTGCTTCGTGTGGGATTCTGTCAGCGAGGTCTTCGGCGTTTTCGCAGATCTCGTGCAGAAATTCCACAGACAAGAAATTAATTAACGTTATGGAATCAACTATTATTATTATGTATATATATTACATTTAAAAAAATGCATTTTTATGTACATAAACAGTGTAAAACTGACAGAAAACTGTACCTTAATAAGATAATATTATGTAGATTCAAGAGTGAACTGGATTGTGTTGAGAAGCAACTGAATTTGAGCCAATGTTTCCTCCTGGAATGTGGGTAATATTCCATGAGGTGAGCTGTTTGTTACTTGATCCTTGGATTATGTGAGAAGTTGCTGATCCATTGGCGGCTATTACAGTGATCCAATGGATTTGTGTGGTCCCAATTGAAGTACGTTCGCGATGCAGATTCCCGGTTCAACTTCGGTTCTTCGGCCGACGGAAAACTGCGGGTCATTACGTTGCCACGTCGTAAGTCGTGATATTGACGCTGTGATTCGCTTAGGACTTGAATGGTGTTCATTCCGAGGAAGCGTTCTTACTTGTAATATGCTGTCTGCGCTCACGTTGAACTGTAAAACTATTTGTCATTAAAACTTTAAAATATTTAAAGTAAGAAATAGTAGAGTAAAACTTTGATTAGATGACCAGTGCCAAGATTCACAAAGCGGGGTTAGAAATAAGGGGGCTGAATGAGGAAATAAAATTATGTTTTAACCATTCAGATTCAATGCAGTTTTTACCGAAACTACCCCCGGGATAATGGTTACCTCGCTTCGTAAGTCTATAGGCCTCATCCCTGTGAGATAGACTGTCCCGCAGTGCAGCAACGTAGCATGGGTTGCCTATATGCAATGCGTTGCTTACGGTTGCTTAGGGGTGCTTATAACTCTCTTAGTTTTGACTTGACAAAGAGACAGGGGTGTTTTTTGGACCTATAATGAACTACTACCTTTATAAAAAGTATTTTTTTTTTGAAAAAGACTTTGTAGAAAATTTTGACCTGACCCTCTCAAAAACGAACCAAACTTTCGTGTAAGGGGTAGTTGACAACCCTCAATCCAGTGGGCAAATCAGATTTTACACAACCCGAATACTTTAGCCGCTAGATCGATTTTTAACTTTAAATCGTGAATAACTTTCACAGTTTTGCGTTGAGAAGAAAACTGACGTGATCATTGGACTCCCCATAAAATTCTACCCCTATTTTCATCCCTTGTTGGGCAAAAATAGTATTTTGAAATTCCCAAATTTTCCCCTTTAAATTGTGAATATCTCCCAAAGTTTTGGCTTTAGAATGAAACGGATAGGTGCATTGGACTCCCCGTGAAATTCTACCCCTATAAACACCCCTCGCGGTGTGAAACTAACTAGTCGAGAATTTTGACCTTGAAATATCGAAAAAAACCGTGATGTATACATCACGGTTTTTCTCGATTTTTGAAGATTCGCTCATACTTTGGCCTAAGGGGTAGTCGACCACCCTGAACACGATGGGCTACTCAGATTTGACGCAACTTTAATACTTTGGCCGCTAAATTGATTTATAACTTTAAATCTTGAACAACTCGCACAATTTTGCAATCAGATGGAAATAACTATGTGCGTTGGACTCCCCATGAAATTCTACCCCTATAAACACCCCTTGCGCGTTGAAAACAGTTGCTCGAATTTTCGATTTTCAAATCGAAAAAATCCGTAGTGTAACCCCTTTGGGTATTTCATGAATCATGAAGATTCGCCCATACTTTGAACTAAATGGCAGTAACCCACCCTGAACTTAATGGGCTACTCAGATTTTACAGAACTTCAATAGTTCAGCCGCTAGACTGAATTTTATTTTTTAAATGTAAATTACTTTAAAGTTCTCATTTGGGAATGAAACAAGGGTGTGCGTTGGACTCCCTGAAAAATCCTTACACCCTACACCCTTTACATGGCGAAAAGTAACAAAATTTGAAGAGCGAAATCTTATAGTAGTAGGCATCTGTAGCCAAAATGTTCACCTCTCAATAGCTAATCGTGTTCAGGGAATAGCTATTAGTGTTCAGGGAATAGCTATTAGTGTTCAGGGAATAGCTATTAGTGTTGAGGGAATAGCTATTAGTGTTGAGGGAACCGAGACTCCAGCAGTTGAGTACAATGGACGCCGTCGCCGCCTCCAGCGTACAGCAAGACGTGACCGAAGAACACTTCGAGGTCGGCACCTCCACCGACCCGGCACCTCCACCCACCACACACAGCTAAGTGAAATCAGAATACGATTTGAATATCGCCTCAGTCCTTGCACTGCCCTCAGCGCACTCAGCCAAGGGAAGAACTTACTCTGCTCGTAGCGCACTCTATCAGCCATGCGATGAACTTACTCTCTAGTAGCGCTCTCTATCAGCCATGCGACGAACTTACTCTCTCGTAGCGCACTCGCTGAGTGCGCATGCGATTAACTTCCTCGCCTTTATAATTCATAGGGAACATTTTTTTTTGTAATACTCATCTGCTCGGGTGGCTCAGAGGAAAGTGTGCATCTCGGAAGCGAATTGGTAGCGCGACCGAGGTGCCTGGGGTTCGATTCCCGGCACAGGCGAAGATTTTTGACAGACTCGTGAGAGTCCCGTCCCTCAGTGCTTGCTGTCTCGTTCACCCTAACTCCATCGAGGCCCTACGGGGGTGCCTCGGCATGGGTGGTGACGGACGCAGCCTGACTTCACCGTGCCCCTTCGGGGGCTTCGGTGCCATGAGGACGACCCGGCACGTGAGCAATTCGAGCAGATGTTTTTGTCATTTGTTATAAGACTTTACAATGACAAAAACGCAAAATTGTGAGTGCATACAGCCGGATTTGATCTCGGGACCTCTGCATTACGAGGCCAGCTCGCTACGTACTTGCTACGTAGCGACGAATGATAATCCGTGGGTAAATGTCCTACTTGAGTCGCCTGCTCCAAGTCCACGTGAAGATTCGACATGTGGGTATTTCGTACCTTGAAATCAATACGAGAGACGTGGCTACGAGGAAGGACTCGGGGTTACGGTGCGAGAAGTCCATGCTTCGAGACCGGTGATGGTCAATGTTTTTGCATTAGCATAAGTGAGCGGAATATACTTTTATCTTATAAAGAAATAGATTTGAATACCAAATTACATTAATAAAGACAAATAATGATACACAAGGCAAATGTAAAATCAGACTTATATGTTGTATTTAATTGTAATAAAAATGTTGATTTATTTCACTGTAAGTACGATTTATTGTTATTTTATTGTACCATACAAGTAGCTTGCAAGTGTACAACAGCAGCAACAATATGTCACAGTAAGTATTAGTTAAATTGCAGCACATTATCTTATCGCAGCGACAACCTGGCTAATTTGCCAATGAGCTACCTACCGACAAAACGGCAACCTGATTATACAATGGTAGGAGGTAGATGAACTCAATTTTAATAACTACATTAGACAACTACAGTTCTAGAGTCATCACTTATGTGGGGAAAATATCACAGTGCTTTTCTTATGGCAACTATTTGCTTACATAAGTTACTGATTCTAATTAGGTCTACATGTACAAGCAATTAATTTCACGTAAAGACTCTATTAAGACTGCGAAAATTGACGAAATGAGTTCCATCGTTTTGTCGTGTATGACTATTTCGTAGCTATGACTACAGTCACAAATCGTTGTCTATACTTTGAAGTCGTAAATAATTTAATGGCCGATCTCATTTATCGTCTAGTTGGTGAAAAGTAAGATGGGATAGGATGCCTACGAGATCTATGAAGCATTTGTTCCAGGCTTTTAGTGACAGTCAAAAACTAAATTGCTTAGCACCCCCTGGGCAAATAATCAGGCGTTCAAATAATGTGCGAGTAATTTTTGTACTATGAGTATGATCAGGCTTGCTGAAAATTTAGAATTGACAAAAAGTAATAATTTTAAATGCTTTTGAACATTTTTTGAAATTTTCAGGTAGCCTAAACATAACGCCCCATTTTCATAGGAGCATGTGTTACAAAGGTATGCCACTGCGATTTTTGCTATCAAAATAACATGGCTGAAATTAATGTTGTATTGACAAATTATGCAGTCTCACTATATTGTGTATAACATATTATTTATAATAAAATATAATATGATATATAATACACCAATATCATATTGAATATAGCCATGTTAATTTGACGACATATGTGGCAGACGTTTGTTAAAAATGCTCAAATGTAAACGGGGCTTGAGACACATCACATTGATTCAATTACGTCATTTAAAAGCTAATTTTGGGCTGTCACTAACAGTTTGTCTGTAAAAAAACATTTTTTTTTAGATTTCTTAGACAAAGGGGTCCCAAAAAATTCGTAGACAAACCCCAAGAAAGCTAAGTCAACAAAGGGCAACACATTTGTATTATTTAAAACGACAAAGTACCTATAATTGAACTTAATTCCTTCTTTACAAAATTAATTGTCTCTGGAACGTGCCGGAGTGCCTGTATGTTTTAACAATATTGGGCCACAGTTTCTGCTAAACTCCTCACATTTTAGTTTCTCGTTTTTGTGACTCATAACATTCATAAAATGCATTAAGTGATGTGTTGTGTGATGCTTCCCGCTCAACTTAACTACATTTCACGTCGAGAAGGAGAGTGGATTGCATCTTCCTCGAGGACCCACTGCTGCTAGACACGAGCTAAGAGTTGAATAACTGCCTTTAGAGCCTTTTGTCCGGCTCAGGACATGGCTTGTGAGTTTTGAATCTCCTATAGCAGCAGTGGGTCCTCATGGGAGATGTTAATAGACTCTCCTTGACGTGAAATGGAGTTTAGAATGGAATGGAACTGGACAAAGGCAAAGCAATACGAATACAAATACATCAAGGACTCACCCACTTGTAGCTAGCCGTGGACCACAGCCTCCAAGCCTGTCTCCTAGCAACCCCCGCTTCACCCTCAAAGAGCACTTCTCCCTGAGCAACTTGTAAACCTGTACATCACAGTGTATCACATTGACAACATCTACTTGCTCTATCAGCACCATAATTGTGTTGCTTACATTGTACTGTTTTAGCATTAGGTACTGTTATTGAACTGTACCTGTCCTTCTAAAAGCTAATTGACGTTGTTCACACATGCGTAAAAAGATACACGAACAAAAAGATATAAACAATACAACTCAGTAATCAGGAGGTACAAGGTTTGCATCCTCGGTTTAGTTGCACATTTTTCCAGCTTTGCTTCCCTTGCATTATTGGGTAATAAAGGTACTTGTACTGTTAACTATTATATATCAATCTGGCTTTATCACAAAAGATATTAAAACATCCTATCTATACCTATTTAAAATTTAAAAATCACTACTACCTAGGTTCCAAGTTACAAAAAGTTTGGAGAGTGCAACAAACATGATAAAATATACAGAAGCCAGCAACGTGTAGGTTTTGAATATTTTGTTTCACGTCGAAGACCAGAAGTTAACTATTATATATCAATCTGGCTTTATCACAAAAGATATTAAAACATCCTATCTATACCTATTTAAAATTTAAAAATCACTACTACCTAGGTTCCAAGTTACAAAAAGTTTGGAGAGTGCAACAAACATGATAAAATATACAGAAGCCAGCAACGTGTAGGTTTTGAATATTTTGTTTCACGTCGAAGACCAGAAGTTCATTTGAAGGAAAGAGGATCGATCTAACACCAAATAAAAATTTAGTATAAAAGTCCTACTGCAAATGAAATGGTGAACGGTGATATAAAATGGATTACGTTCAATTTAAAGATTTAACTAACATATTTCTTTGCTCTTTGGAGTGTGTACTTTAAATGGTACAAGTGGTACCTACTTATATTACGAGCTATCACTTTACGACACTTTGAAGCTCCTCTTGGCATTGGCGAGTCTTCGGGAGTCTTGGCCAATGGGATCGCAGCGTGAAGGACTGGCAGCCAATGGGATCGCAGCGTGAAGTCAGGCAGCCAATGGGATCGTCGACCTATGAACGGAGACAGTGTTAGATATGCGGTCACAGCAGGCTGGACGGTTCATAGGGGCAGACAGTCACCAAAAGGAGGGAGGAAAAAGAGCTATAACCTACTATAATTGGTTTGAGATAATACAAAATTCCTTTCCTAATTGTCCTAGTTGGTGCATGACTTTTAGCCAAAGGTGTCAACATTCGCGGGCCGTCCCATTGTTCTGCTAAAGGGTTGAATGTTCTGAGCATCAAATGAATGACAGCTGTAGGTGAGGCCCCAGAAGCTCGATGAAAGCACACGGATTCGAGATTACTCACAGTCAACGCTGACGCCACGATATGTCATCCAGACGTTCACAGCGGACGGCCCCAAACATCAGGAGCTTCTCAGCGGCAAGTCCTCGATTGCAGCACGGTCCACGTTGGCTGCTGGGGGGAGAGAATGTTCACTGACAACTCTTGCATTTCACCCCTGAAGTACACTATGTAACACATCCTTTACCTTACATACTCGCAAATCGGGATTTGGGTCTAGTTCTTAAAGTAATTCCTAACGTAAGAATGTACAAGGGTTTAAAAGTTACTGAACATTGTAAACTTTACGTAGCAGACAGAATGCAATTGCATTCGAGCCTATTCCAAAACCTACGTTGGACTCTACATAAATCCCATAGGCCCAGAAAGTATGGGAATTTTGCAAACATTATGTAGAGACAGAATCCTGATTTTAAAATGGTGATGAGTTTCTTTATAAATGATAGCTATTTATGGTGGTAGATACAATTAGGTAGGTACCAACTCACATTAAACGAAGATTGGGTGATTTGTCTCCGAGCTGTTAGGTACACGGCGAAGGCCCAAAGCGTCGTTGGTAGCATCACAGCGGCAAGTGTTCGAACACAGGACCCAGGCGGGCTGCTGGTTGGAGAAAATAACAGTAAAAACTCTAGCATTTCACTCATGACTCCACCATGCTATGCCAGGCATTGTATATCTAGCAAACTCACAAAGTTAAATTAGTCCTAGCATAATTCTAAGCAAAGATGTGAAAAGATTGGAATGTTAATGAAAATTTAAAAGTAGTATATTCTATCTAGCCTAAGAAATGCATGAAGGTAGAGTAAATCAATAACGTAGGATTATCGATGAAGGAAGTTAGTTTTCCTTTAAATAGATCTATGTTGACAACCTGGTTTCATTAATCTGTGCTAATATTGCATAGAATGGTCGTAAACTTTTTGTTTGTCTCACTTTCTTAGAGGGGATCGTTACGTTTCGATTGTATTCGACGCTTTTGAGGCGTGGAAACATTACATGTAGGTACTACCCACATGTGTTTCTTGCTCGATTACGACAAGTTCAGAGCAGGGGCGACAGGGATCCAGTGGTCTTGTTTATATTTCTGAAGGCCTAATTATGCACGTTTTGAACATTTTTGGGATGGAAGGCCCAATTTGAATATTCCTGTATATTAAGAGAATACCCAGCGCTCTCTGGCTACACACAAACCTGATCAAAATCGCAGTCATTGGAGATGGCACGGTGGACAGCATGATATTTCATCAAGTTCCATCGCAATGGATGCCCCGAAACATTGTTTGATGCTTCTCAGTAGCCAGATCTCCATCACACGGGTCCAAGGTGGCTGATGGGAAAGAACAACAGTGAAAACTCTTGCATTTCACCATGAATGAGCCACACCATGAGCCACATGGCCAGACATGCATTCTTGTTCCATTGAACTTAAACAAAATAAAAATATCTACATTACCTTCCTCATCAACAACGCTGCAAGCAGTACTTTGATGGATACGTGCTAAATTTGACATTCCTGAGAATTTATACGTATATTATCAAGACGATACTAAACCCGACAGCAACTGAGGAGTGAGGTTAATGGACTAGTACGAAGGTAGCACCAAATAATAATGAATCGTAGTACGTATCCATTGGATATAAGAACGAAGCATCAAATCAACATACCAAACACATAAAAAGGCATGCAAAAAATACAAATTGTCTGGGGCCCATTTTCTCGAGTTGTCTTGCCTCACTTCTTTATGTTGTATTGTGGCAACTCCAGGTAATTTTTGGAAGAAGTTACTTCTCCTAAGTCATTTGCCAAAGTCCTTAGTACACTATCGTTCATTGTCGCTGGCTTGAAGTATTCCAGGAAAGTTTTAAACGAAGTTAGTCATTGTGACCAAAAGAAGACTTAAAACTCGAGAATGCGAGCCCAAATAGCGTCATAAAAACCTCTGCCCAAAGTCCTACTAGAAATTCTTTTGAGTGATAGTAAGAAGATAAAGTATAAAAAGAGAAGTCGTTTGCCTTTGCCACCTTGAATCATGTGTAATCAGGTGTAATCCAGTGTAGGCTATCTTCATCGAAAAGTAGGCCATGGCACCTGAAAGCTTGTCGTCGAAACAGTGCGTCGTTAAACCAAACGCCACGTGATTCACTCATAGGTACCGCCGGCACCGGGTCCACTTTCGGCTCCCTTCCAGTTCTGGCATTAGCTGTTGTTTTCTTGTTGTCATCCAGATCGCAGTAGTTTCCACCTCTGACAGTTTCATTGCTCTAAATAATTTGAACGAAATCTGAGTTTTTACACAGACTATTAAGGCCATTCATTGATGGTTGTTGAGGTTAATTGAATTCAAATTTTTATGGATTTCCAAGAGATATTTCGAGATTCTGAAATATTCAATTGGTTGTCCAAAGTGTGAGGATTCCGTAGATATTTGTTTCGTTGCGATCGGATAACGGGTGTGGCCTGGAAAGTGTATACGGTAAGAGGTAAATTCTCTCTGGAATTTACCCTTAAGTACATCTTTCAATATACCGGCAAAACATGGGTATTTTAAAACTCTTGTAAGTCATTATTAACGAGTGAATCTTGCGAAATGAAAATGGTTCAATTAGTTGTCCGAAGTGTGAAGATTGTTCGAACATCCGTCGCGATCCGACGAAAGGTGTGGCCTGGAAAGTGTTTATACCTTACGAGGTGAAGGAAACGGCTCGACTTCAGAGCGCCAGCGCCAACAGAGCCTGTAAAGTATTGTTTTTTAGGGAGGGACAGGACTAGGAGGCAGTATAACATGTTTAAGAATGTTTCCTAACAAACAAGGGGCGACTTTATTTCAAAATTGTGTTTTCCCTTTCAAGATGTCGAGTATATTTCGGCACTATAGGTTCTTGGGTGCATAGGTACTCGAGACGCCGAAATAAACTTATCAAAAATGAGATAGCCATAATGAGAGTTGGATTATGTGTGTGAGTTGAGTGTGTTATTGGTGGCCGTATGGATGACGTCACTCCAGACATGGGAGGATGACGTCACTCCAGACATGGCAGGATGACGTCACTCCAGACATGGCAGGATGACGTCACTCCAGACATGGCAGGATTACGTCACTCCAGACATGGCAGGATGACGTCACTCCAGACATGGCACGATGACGTCACTCCAGACATGGCAGGATTACGTCACTCCAGACATGGCAGGATGACGTCACTCCAGACATGGCAGGATGACGTCACTCCAGACATGGCAGGATGACGTCACTCCAGACATGGCACGATGACGTCACTCCAGACATGGCAGGATTACGTCACTCCAGACATGGCAGGATGACGTCACTCCAGACATGGCAGGATGACGTCACTCCAGACATGGCAGGATGACGTCACTCCAGACATGGCAGGATGACATCACTCCAGACATGGCAGGATGAGGTCACTCTAGACATGGCAGGATGACGTCACTCTAGACATGGCAGGATGACGTCACTCCAGACATGGCAGGATGACGTCACTCCAGACATGGCAGGATGACGTCACTCCAGACATGGCAGGATGACGTCACTCCAGACATGGCAGGATGACGTCACTCCAGACATGGGAGGATGACGTCACCCCAGACATGGCAGGATGACGTCACTCCAGACATGGCAGGATGACGTCACTCCAGACATGGGAGGATGACGTCACTCCAGACATGGGAGGATGACGTCACTCCAGACATGGCAGGATGACGTCACTCCAGACATGGCAGGATGACGTCACTCCAGACATGGCAGGATGACGTCACTCCAGACATGGCAGGATGACGTCACTCCAGACATGGCACGATGACGTCACTCCAGACATGGCAGGATGACGTCACTCCAGACATGGCACGATGACGTCACTCCAGACATGGCAGGATGACGTCACTCCAGACATGGGAGGATGACGTCACTCCAGACATGGCACGATGACGTCACTCCAGACATGGCACGATGACGTCACTCCAGACATGGCAGGATGACGTCACTTCAGACATGACAGGATGACGTCACCCCAGACATGGCAGGATGACGTCACTCCAGACATGGCACGATGACGTCACTCCTCAGCAGCGGCCCGTCTGGACGCACGTGACGTGTGGAGGCACTGCGCATGTGCACTCGACGCACGCCTTCTGCTTGTTGAGCGAGTCGCACACGCCGAGACTGAGCGCGCCGAACGAACACGTGTCTGCAACACGTGGGTCAAGGTCATTCGTGTCAAGGTAACACGTGTCAAGGTCATTCGCGGCAAGGTCACACGGCAAGGTCACACGCGTCAAGGTAACACGGCAAGGCCACCCGCGTCAAGGTCACACGTCAAGGTCACCCGTGTCAAGGTCGCCCCTGTCAAGGTCACCCGAGATGAGATCGTCCGTGTCAAGGTCGCCAGTGTCAAGGTCATTCGCGTCAAGGTCACACGGCAAGGTCGCCCATGTCAAAATCACCCGAGATGAGATCGCCCGTGTCAAGGTCAGCCGTGGCAAGGTCACGTTTCAGGGTCACACGGCAAGGTCAAGCGAGTGCGTGGAGCGAAACTCCATGTGTGTAGGTTTTCGTCACCCGTTAGCGAGAGGGATTCATGCCATAGAGCACCTGCAACAGCAGCCTTCTCTAAACTCACCGGTGGACAACCTCAATGTTAATTCCCATTTAAAAACAAATGCCAGTGTGCTGTCCACCAGTGAGATAGCATGAATTGCAGTCCAGCTCTTTTTGGCCGTCGAACTGCCGACAGCTGACGTGTGGGGCTCATAGGTATACTTACTAGCGGAGGCAGACGAGTTCCCATTGGCTGCCGCGGGCACGACGGTGTCGGTGATGGACGCTGCAACAGGTTTGGAGAAGTTTGCCCCACAGTTGGTATACAGTAGGTACAGTAGGCACATTAGGCACAGTTGGTAAACCACCCATGCCTGCCGGCTGCCACCTCCTCGAGCCAAACCCAAAATCTGGTCTGAATTATAATCAGAGGTAATATGAGTATCAGAGGTTGTGGCAGAGGATGTAATATGTTTCAAATATATAATATTCCTATACTCCACATTTCACGTTATACGAAGGGGAGTGAATTTGTAGCTTCCTCGAGGACCCACTGCTGCAAGAAATGGGTTAAGATTCCCAAAACTGCCTACAGAGCCTTTTGTCCGGCTCAAGACATGTCTTGTGAGTGTTGAAACTCTTAGCTCGTGTCTAGCAGCAGTGGGTCCTCGAGGAAGATGCAAATCCACTCTCCTTCTCATCGTGAAATGGAGTTTAGTACGCCAGAAAAAGGGTTTCAGACCCATTTTTGCCGAGTTCTCAAGGCCACACAGTTGTAGTTAACATTTCAATATATCAGTACGTTGTAGACAAAATACGTGAAATTGGGTGCCCATGGTCCTAATTTTCTCAAATTTGTCCCCAATGAAAGTAATTTCCGTGACACGAAAACCCAGCACGAATCGCCAAGACGTCTCACCGATCGTCAATTCGTCAGCTGCCGGATGGCGGAATGGCGCGTGGGACTTGGGGGGGGGGGGGGGGGGGGGGGGGAAGAGGACGTTGGTTTCACTCACGGCATCGCCAGTCGATGGGGCAGCAGCCGTCGGTGCCCCAGAACACCGGCGCGCACCCCGCCAGGATCATGTCGCCGTAGTAGAGCTCGATGCCGCAGTTCACGTCCCAGCACCACGGACCGTCCAGGGTGCCTGTCGACAGCGCGGCGTCCACTTACAACTGGGGGGAGGCGTTGCACCACCTTGGGGCTAATCGCCTGTCGTCTTTAAACATTCTTGACTAATTGGTGGTAGGGAGGCGAAGCTGGAAAAATGTGCACCCGAACCGGGATACGAACCCGGGACCTCCTGTTTGCCGGGCAGGGGCAGTTGGCAGAGCACGTGCCCGGCAAGCAGGAGGTCCCGGGTTCGTATCCCGGTTCGGGTGCACATTTTTCCAGCTTCGCCACCCTTCCATCAATTGCATACTGGTAACAGCTTAAACCAGTAACAATTTCCTCTCATTCTTGACTAAATTTGTCACTTTCGACAAGACTTAAAAAGACTTGTGATAAATAAAATGGGGAAAGGACCCGTATTTCTGTTCGCTGTCTTTAAATAGGTAGTATTTCTTCGAGTCGACATGGTGTGATGTGCCATGATGACATAATGCGATGTATCAGAGATTGACCAGAAATTAACTCCGCGTTTTCCCTCAAATGTTTCCTCTCAGCAAGCAGACAAAAGGCTGAGGGTTCGGTGCTGATTCAAATACTGGGACTTGTGAATGTAAACGAATGTAAATGTGCAAACGATGTTATGTTACAGCGCTAATTACTGATACCTGTTGTTCTACTGTTGGTGGACCCGACTCGATAGACACTGCATTTTCATCACCTCCATGGACATCAGGCCAAATGTAACATACTAATATGTGGGCTGTAGGTAGCGGTGTTGCCTATATGCCGAAGCGAGTGCATAGGGGGTGCTGGCACTCACCGTCGAAGCCCTCCTGGCAGATGCACTTCTTGCACGGCTCCTCGCGGGGGTAGAACACCTCGCCGTCGACGTACGTCCGGCCGGCGTACTCGCACTGGCCGATGTCCGTTGTGCACTGGCCGATGTCCCCTGTGCACTGCCCGATGTACGTCGGGCACTGGTCGCCGTCGTCGATCGAGTTAGCTGCAAAGAGACAAAGAGATTGACGTCGTCCGCAAGCGGGAAGCCTTCGGTGTTTCTAGCACGCGATTAAGTGTATTGTATTAATAAAGATTGCGTGAACCGATTCCCGACCCGATAAACTATAAGTATTGCGTCTCCTCGAGGTCTTAGTGCCGGTTGTGCAATGGCCCGTTAAGACACTAACGATCCATTTGCAAGAAAATTAAGGACTAGATTAAGGGTCTTAATGTCAACACATTTTAGGATAAGATAGCTACAGATTATTTAACTGACTATATATAATATGTGTAAAATTTAATTAAAAAAATTGGAAAAATGGTGCCACCTGTACAAATGTGAAGTTAAAAAGAATGTCTGTCAGTAGCTCGTTGCGAATCTAGCCACGGACTGCTGAAGATTTCACCGCGCCGTTATCGGTCATCAAGGGCCAGGTTATAGTTAGTTTGCGTCTCGTCGTTATACCTGCTTGCAGCGAACAAGCCAACCAGTCGAGCGATCTTGAAGCTTATACTTGTTATCGGTTCTGATGGATAAAATCCCTGTTGTTTTACATGTTAAATTTTTAACTTTGTAACCGAGAACGGCGAAATCAGAGCGACGTAATCGCTACACCCAGGTCCAGACCGTACATGGACATGTTGTGCCAGATGTGCAGGGTTGGATGAGGGGGGGGGGGGGGACCGTCCAGGGCATTTCAGAAAAAAAGTCGGCCCACAAGAATATCCACCACCCCCCCCCCCAAAAAAGCGTCACCCGCTTTTCCGAAAGTCCAGGCCTTCCATCTTGTATAGGTTTGTTTCTTGTGTCTCGGACCACGAGGGCAGCCCCCAGCCGGTCTACCGGCCCAGAACCTGTCGGTCTGCCGGCCCTTCCGGCATTTGCCCGTTCGCCTAATGTGCCTATACAACCCCGCGGATGTGTGTAAATGCGTGCGAGGCTAGTGCGAGGTTAGTGCGAGGTTAGTGCGAGGTTAGTGCGAGGTTAGTGCGAGGTTAGTGCGTGTACGTACCGCAATAGGTGGCCGTCGAGCAGCACCTGTCCTGCGCGTAGAGCCGCACGCATCCGTCGGGCGGCGGTCCCTCGAACAGCTCGGGGCACTCGCTGGTCACGCACCGGAACTCGGCGCTACGCACCACAACGCACTATATCATGGCGGGGGGGGGGGGGGGGGGGGGGGGCGGACACAAATTTTGTTCCACCTTTCCACCGCCGCTTGACATCAGCTGCGGGGACTTTGAGAGGACACTGAATTACTGGTTTAAGCGATATCGTTGGAAAATGTGCCGCCAGGCGGAAAACTCGGAAACATTTCCTTGAACAGCCTCGAGCTTCCTTTTCTCCCCATAGAGTAGAACAGCCTCGAGCTTCCTTTTCTCCCCATAGTGTTGAACTGTCTCACCGGGACTATGTTCAACAACGAACAATAATAATTATTGCCTTCCTTAAATTGTTTCGATATTTCCATTTCAAAGTATCTTGTGGGTGTGTTATTCTGTTTTAGCCGCGATTTATAATTCCTCGTCTTCACCCCAGGCATGTACTCAACCTCGTCGTCTCCCCAGGCATGTACTCAACCTCGTCGTCTCCCCAGGCATGTACTCAACCTCGTCGTCTCCCCAGGCATGTACTCAACCTCGTCGTCACCCCAGGCATGTTCTCAACCTCGTCGTCACCCCAAGCATGTACTCAACCTCGTCGTCACCCCAGACATGTACTCAACCTAGTCGTCACCCCAGGCATGTACACAACCTCGTCGTCACCCCAGGCATGTACTCAACCTCGTCGTCATCCGAGGCATTGTACTCAACCTCGTCGTCACCCCAGACATGTACTCAACCTCGTCGTCACCCCAGGCATGTACTCAACCTCGTCGTCACCCCAGACATGTACTCAACCTCGTCGTCACGCGTGGCATGTACTCAACCTCGTCGTCACCCCAGGCATGTACTCAACCTCGTCGTCACCCCAGGCATGTACGCAACCTCGTCGTCATCCGAGGCATTGTACTCAACCTCGTCGTCATCCGAGGCATGTACTCAACCTCGTCGTCACCCCAGGCATGTACTCAACCTCGTCGTCATCCGAGGCATTGTACTTAACCTCGTCGTCACCCCAGGCATGTACTCAACCTCGTCGTCACCCCAGGCATGTACTCAACCTCGTCGTCACCCCAGACATGTACTCAACCTCGTCGTCACGCGTGGCATGTACTCAACCTCGTCGTCACCCCAGGCATGTACTCAACCTCGTCGTCACCCCAGGCATGTACGCAACCTCGTCGTCATCCGAGGCATTGTACTCAACCTCGTCGTCATCCGAGGCATGTACTCAACCTCGTCGTCACCCCAGGCATGTACTCAACCTCGTCGTCATCCGAGGCATTGTACTTAACCTCGTCGTCACCCCAGGCATGTACTCAACCTCGTCGTCACCCCAGGCATGTACTCAACCTCGTCGTCACCCCAAGAATGTGGTACTCACTGAGGACCGTTGTGCCTACACCGGCACTCGGGCACGCAGACGTCGCCGATCTCGTCGCTTGTGATCGTAGTCCCGGGTTCGAACTCTTGGCCCCTCAGGTAGCACTTGTCCCCGGTGCGGCCGCCCAGTGCGCCTGCAACGGAGGACGATGGCGTTACGCTCACGGCTTACATGATGGAGGCACATGGGCGAACGTCATTTACCACTAAACAAGGCCCCGGGTTTTTATCCGCTGCCCAGTGCCAAAAGCATACGCTCATCTTCAACGCAATAAACTTTGCGTTCGTTCGTGAAGTGCAATCGCACTGTCGGTATCAGAACTGAGCAATTGGTATAATTGGTACCATATTTGTATACTCCTGTACCTAATGATACTAAATATCAAAATGCCATGAACGGTAAGAAATGTTGTTTTCTTTGGGTTTCTATAATATACCAATTGAGTTCAGTTTTTAGGATGTAAGTGCGAAATCATGTTCGGTATTAATCTAGGTCTTGTTTCTATATTATGTTAAGTTTTTAATGAGATTTTTCCAAGTACTCTTATTGTCAGCAACAAGTAGTTAGCATTTGGCAACAAGATGTAGCCGCCGATAAAATGTTCTCTTCTCAGATAAATTTGAGTTCCCGGTAAAATTCGAGGAACTCGTTCATATAATAATATACAACATATTACACTTTAGAGCTGACAAGAAACTGTTATTTCTAGAAGTACGTATATAGAACGTATATGCGGCATATATATAACCAATTGACAAAGGCCAGGACTGAAGACAAGCCTTCAGCAACGACCTCTTCACGTAATTTTATTTATTTATTTATTTATTTATTTATTTATAATTTAAGTCTTGGGAATCCCAATGTTGTATACGTCATGTACAACGGAACATACAGACTAACTTCGCGCCGGGTGCATGCGATTGGGTACAACTTAGTGCTTTCGAAATCATTCGTTTTCAATTTCACCGCCACGTGGTTGAACACGGGGACAGTGATTTGAAACCGAGCCTGATTCCGAGAGGAGACAGGGGGTGTATTCCGTATTTCGAACCAGAGCGATACCAGGCCGACCGACCGGTTGATGGATCAGACCGACCGCTAGAAATCGTGGGTCGCGTCGGTTAGCGACCACACGGCAACCAATGGCAATTGGAACAACACAGCTGATAATTGCGGAACGGAGCGCGGTTGACCGGAACAACATATTACGAACCGGCAGCTCTGGTTCGAAATACGGAATACACCCAAAGGATACCCCGAGGAAGGTATAGGTAGGTACCTACTCACCGGAGCAGTCGTAGTTGGTGGGACACACGACGCCCGGCTCGTGGACGGGCAGACAGCCCAACTCAGTGTAGTACTTGGCGACGTTCTTCGGGCACCGGCAGCTGCACCCGTCGTCGTCCGTCATGCACGCTGCAAAGCGCCAAAGTCACGCCACGTCCTCCCCCCCGCTTTCATACGGGACACCATCCTTCCTTGACAAAATATGTCTGCCACAACACTTGCATGGCGTATAAATAACACGCCGCTATATTTCGCATAATATTATATTGGTGTATTACATCGTATTTCTTTTTTAAAATATAAATAATATATAAGTATAACATAAACTAGTGACAAACATGTATAATTTGTCAACACAACATTAATTAGAGTCATGTTATTTTGACGGCATGAAAATGCTGTGGCAGCAGTGGCGTAGCGACCGCCCCCGCACAGGCCCCGCGGCGGGGGGGGGGGGGGCGCCAAGGCCGAGAAGGCACCGGCACCGATACCGGCGCGAGGCGTTGAGCGCCAAGCGTCTGCCATTGGGCCGGGCGCTGTATAACGTCTCCGTGCAAAGCATAGCGCGAGGCGCCAACGCCTTCCAGCTGGGAAACGCCGGAAGGACGGTGCGCCATCTTTCCCTGCGCTTGCTTCAAGCACCGGTCGCCCGTAGCCTCGTGCAAAGCCGCCAAAACCGTCGGCTCCCGGTTCTTCCCTGCCATACGACACGCGGCGCCAACGTGTCTTTCATTCACTTGCTCTAGCACCGGTCCACCTCGATCATACCGGCCGAAGTCTCATCCCGACCTGCCTGCTCCCTATGCTATCGGCTCTTTAAATCATTCCTCAACCCATGGCATGACCCCTGTCCCCCAAACACCGGGCACCTAGGCTCGTGTTTGCAGGACGCACCATCAGGGTGACTTTTCTTTTAAATATTCAAGACCTTATCCCCAAATTTTCACTCTACACCACTGAGTGACATACTTATGTCAACAATGCGCCCATTTAACGGCAGCTTCAGTCACCATGGAAACATAGCGCACGTGGTCCCTATCTGCATTTTGGTACTTCGAGGAAATCGATCAAGGTTCAAGTTAGAAAATGTCAGGACAAATCATATTTTCGTCTTGCGCGTGCTGACAAATATCAGGCCACAGACACCAAAGTTTTTAAACTATTTCAATTACCCCTAGGTAGGCAAATAAAAGAAATGGGAAAACTGAGGGAAAAAATATATACACAACGGTCTTAAACTATCTCCGATCTTCGATATCTTCAACATTCTCCAATTTGATCATTTGTATGCTGTAGCCGTGAAAGAATGAACTTCTTATGCTTCGGGTACATCAAATTGAAATCCATTAGGGGATTGGCAAATCCTATATGATTCGGGTATAATCATTGAGAACCGTAAGGGGATGGAAAATGCTCGATGCTGCAGCTAGGACCGTTAGCACCTGTTGAGGTATCCCACCCTATTGCACCAATTGTAGTGAACATGTTTTAAGATCCCACCCGCTCGTCTTCGACGCAACACAAATAGCGTTCGCGAAGCCCTAGTATATATTAGCTAGGTAACCGATCTTTTCCAAAAAACGCAAGGGAAACGAAGGATTGAGAACGAAGGTGGGTCCTCCGAAAATTTCATCAAAATCGAAGCAGGCGTTTGGTCTGCAGAGCGCGCGCAAACAAACACAAAAAAACTAACAAACGAACACACACTGTGCATTTTTTTGGGGGGCAGTGCAATTATTGAAGATTCCACAAAAAAAAATGTCGCTCAAATTTAATATAATTTGCACCTGTGATAGTTCAAACTTCAAAGTACCTATATCGCACTAAATAAAATCAGTTAAAATGTATTTTGCCAGTATATGAATGAGTGAACGTTCGGTAGGTATCTGGCGGCTGAAAACGGCACAATATGGCTCAACTCACCCGTCGCAGCGAGGAAGACCAGTGCCAGCAGCATCCACACATTGGACATGATCGCTGAGCGCTCGGCGTTGCCGTGGTGACAGACAGAGCGACAGCGACACACTGCCCGTGTTGAGGACGCCGTCGCTGGCAAGGCGAGGCTCGGCGAGGCTTTACACACCCCAGACTGCTCATGCTGCAATTCTTTCGGCAAATGAGCGCACACTTTTCGCAGAATTTGAAGTAGATCACGAGTCGCATCATTTCGTGTTTTGCTTTGCGATTTGGTTCTCTGGCTTTTCACCATCTTCTTATACCAGCCAGCAGTAGTAGGTAAGCACACAGTAATGGTCATCTGAGACGCCGTACCAGCGTTTTACGGACACATTTGCAGGGAAATAAACACCTAACTCAGAGTTCATCCATGAAAATAATTTCTATCCTATCAGAGCACCTCCGCGCCGTACTCAAACAGAGCAAAACAACAGGCGTGAATATAATATGTAACAGGGAAGTAGCTTTTATTTATTAGCTAATAGATTTTTTGGAAAGAACTAGAGTTATTTTACTGGAAAGATTAGTTTTCTATTACTGCACCAATTAGCTACAACTCTAAATAAGAGGGTTTTAAAAAGGCATCTATTAAGTGTTTTAAAAAAATGTGTAAAATTTGATTAGTTAGACAATTTAGATAACTAATTTTGTAACATTCTTTTATACGGTATATTTGTTATTTGTTGGTTTTATGGCAGAACAGTATTTTTATGCTGAATATCGCATTCTTTTAATAGCTACAAATAATGTAACACATACATAAATAAATATAGAGTTTTCTATACACGATAGAATAATTCAATTGGCAAAATCTAGGCAAAGAATATAATATTGTGACGCATCCTTCGTTTGTCTCTCTCGTTATTTTAGGATAAGACCATAAGTTAATGAGTATTCTGGACGCTTGGAAGGAAAGATTGCCGGAATTGAGAAATCGCCTAGTGTAATAATAATTAGGCATTGTTTGTCATGTCAATATGTGAGGTAATTATCGAGTCTTGCATTGTCGCATTGCTGACAGGTGCATTCTTTGTTGTCAAAGCAAGGTCTATAGACTGCATCACTTGCGGACTTCGAATGTGCTGATCGAGGCGGTAACGTGATCGAGTGAACAGCGATGTAGTTGTTGTGACATGAGCCGAAACGTCGCGTGCTAGGTGTTGGCTGACAGCTGACCAAAGCGATTGGTAGGTCACAACAAATCCTCCCTCTTCCCCTTCCCCATCAGTCGACTGCTTGGGTTTGTCAAGCACTGCCAGGTTTTAGCCGGGCTCTGCAGAGGACTGTATACAAATAATTAAACTGTAGGTATTTTCAATTAACAACAGTTTAAAAAATGTATCATTTTAATCTTCCGAAAGTTTCGGTGCTTTAGAACCGGGTTTTTCAGTGGCCCGTTAAGATACTAACGGTCCATTAGCAAGAAAATTAAAGACTCCTATTGGACGTTGCTAAGCAAATAACAAATTAACATACCAGTATAATTGATGAGCGTAGCGAGCGAAGCGAGCGGAGCGAAATCTTCAATTTCACTTACCCCAAAAAAAAGTCACTGGTGTATGTTTTTGTTTTTGTTTTTGTTTTTTGTGTGTTTGTGCGCGCTCTACAGACCAAACGCCTGAACCGATATGGATGAAAATTTCTGAGTATCTACCTTTGTTCTCAACTTAGACCCCCTGCGTTTTTGAAAAAGATCGGTTCAGTAAATGTTTTATAAATCAATTTTTACGAAATTTTTCGATTTTTTCAAAATTTTGAACCCCTGTAAATTTCAAATTTCTGAACATAACTTCACCAAAACTTCTAAACATGTTGACCCTATACATAATTATCATGCCTGCAAATCTTAGTTCGGTAGGTTTTTCCAATTAGTTTTTATTAGCATTTTTGTGGTGTTTTTTCGTGATTTGACGGCTGATTCAATACGAGTCTGGTTTCCTTCGTTTCCTTGGTTACCATCTTTGTTGACCTCGACGAGAAACAAAGGAACGTCAGAATCCGTATACATTTTCAAGTGATTAGAATTTTCGAGAAGGCAATGGTCAGGTTTGGTGCTCCATGGTTTTCTTGTGACTGCTGCCTGCACCTTTTAATCAGCTATACACAAACCGCTACCTACGCTCATCTTCAACGCAACACAAATTGCGTTCGCGAAGCCCTAGTAATTTTTAATTTAAAATGTAACAACATTGTAAACAACCTCGTTTGTGTGATATTTCACTTGTACTGTACATTCAAATACAATCCTTGTAAGTAAACCATCTGCTCATTCTTTCAAAGCTATAATCTCTTCCTTCCTAACTGTCAAACGTTTTTCGTATGAGCCAAACGCCGCGAAGAATGGCACAAGAGGCAGGAACCAAATCGTGGAGAGCTTTTTCCAGACTTGCGAAGGTCGGCGATACTTGGTGTGCTCGTCTGCCCAAAGACCTTTCGACAATGGTTCGGCCGGCACGGTGGAGTCTGATAGTTTAAATATGCACATGCTAATTTGCACAAGATGAAATAATAATCAACTCAGAAAAGTTATCTGTATCATAAACAACGAAATTATGAAACAAACTTACCTAGCGAGTGGAATGTTCCTACAAAAATGCCTATGAAATGCCGATCCTCTTCCCTCAGCATATGTAGTTTGCACCAAGCCTTGTTTAATGAACGCATTGGTCTTGCTTGACAAACATGACCAGCGGAAACTCGGAATCTTGGTCGGTAACTGAGGACCTTCTTCGGTAACTGAGGACCTCGGCCGAACTTCTTACTCAGGCAAAGTCAACCAAATAGCGTTTTCCGTCGGGGTATAAAACAATATGACCAGTGCAGCAAATCGATATTTAACAGTAAATTATAAATATAATGCAGGATTTATCGTCAAAAAGCGAAACTTTCACACTTTATTGCTTCCGATTTGTGGCAATACGAGAAACAACTTCTAAAAAATAACAATGTTTTTTAAAACCTATACAGTCTATAGACTATGACGTAGTAGTATGTAATATATTATTATAAGAGAGCGGAATATGACATAACCGGTAATCGCACTGGAAAAAAGTTACCAAATTACATCGTTTATAACGAAAACAGTTGCGTGCTCATGGTTATTAGCTACACAATAGGCTCAATCGCGAGTTCAAAGCATAATAATATACAAAACATTATACAAAACAAATTTGGTGCTAAAAGCGATGTGGTTTAAAAACAAAATGAACTCTTGTTAAACGCCAAATCGATCAACTCTTCCAAAATCATGGAGGGAAAGGAGGGAGAGGGGGGAAGATTCCAAGGATAAAACCCCGGGGATAAATATCGTTTTCAGCCTGGGCCAGGGAGACCAAAAATAAACCTTCCAAGGCAACTTCTGCTGTCCATATGGGTGACATTGCTCCTTCAGCGGGGGACTTCAGGAACGATCTTTGCCTCGACGTGTCAGTACCTTATCGGTGTCATAGCTTTACTGAAACTGGTCACTGATTTTATTATTGTATGATAATAAAAAAATTGTTTGAATTTTCAGGATTCATTTGTAATATTATACATCAGTATTCAATTCTTCTTTGCCCAAAGTTAAAATAATACAGGTAGAGTTAATTTGCATATTTTCGAGCATTGATTTACAAAATTGAGACACAATTGCCAAGGGAGTCCTGCCCCTCCCGCCCCCCGTCACGGCCCTCTGGCCCCCGCGTGCCGGCAATGTCTATGCGCACGACACGCCTCCACCTCGTCAGGCTTGTCCCCAACGTCGCACGCACCGCGCACGCACGTGACCCCGCGTCTGCGCACTCCAGGACCGCACGCGGGCACGCATGCGCCCCATCTGCCCGTCGCCCAGCCGCCGCCGCGTCCCCGCGCCTCCAGCACCAGTGCGCAAGGGGCCAGCCCCGGACAGGGTTCGACCTCGCGCGGCCGCGAGACGGCGTCGCACTCGGCGTCCGGCAAGGCGGTCTCCAATGCGCCGACGCACATCACGGTGCGCCGGCGCGTAGCGTCGCCCACGTCCGACGCGCAACTGGCCGTGCACAGCTGCCAGGGGCCCGTCCACCATCTGCACAGATGGTGGAGTTAGGCGATAATTAATTAAATCAGGTTTGGATTGTGGGGAAAACCGGCCCTGGCATTTCAAATAAAATTCGCCCAATAACCCTAAAGCTACGTTTACAGGGATGCAAAGCGACGGCGTCGCTTCGCAACCAAAAAGATAAACATACTCCATGCCAGTCAAAGCCAAGCGACAGGTCGCTAAGCTCTGTGACGTCACGGGGAACGGCCTTCTGATTGGCTACGACACCGTCGCTTCGCAACGCTGTAAACGAAGCTTTATCCTCTTCCCCCCTCACCACTAGAGAGGAGATAAAATTTGAACAAAAAATTAACGAATTGCATGGGCATGGGACAATGTTTTCTGTTGTTTTGGAAAATTCCACCGCTGGCACCATAGTAATAGAGTAATTATTTCCGCAAATCAACACTAGGATGCAATATCTATTCGCAATGAATAAACTTTAGATATACGTTACGTTAGATACTTCCTTTTCCCACTGTTATCATCACAAAAATAGCCTTCACAAGAGAGCCTATATATGGTTAGAGAGTGGCCAACATGATGACACTTTTCTATTGGCTGTTCAAATCCCATGCTAAACGGACGACATGTTTTTACCAAGTTGATCACGAAGCACGTGGCAGTTGTCTGTATGAGTTTCTCATATTCCTTTGCATATCTACGTATTATGTACATGGTGAGGTAAGTTCGTCACGTATCAACTACTGCTGAAAGGGCTGTTGAATAGTTCAAGTTGGTAAAAACATGGCGCCCATACGCAGAGATGGCCACTCTCTAACCCTATATAGGCTCCCTAGGTTGTACTACTCATGAGACACTGGTTTTTAGGGATGTATACCTAACCCACCCAGCCCAGTTCCATTCTGCATTCATGAAACTAAATCTTTTCGCCGACAACACAACCATTCAATCAGAATGCTCAAACCAACAAATGACGGCCATAAAACGTCGGCTGTTATGATGGTAGGTAGGTAGGTATAGGCACTGCATTTTGGCAATGTTTTCAAATTGGGCATTTAATTAGCATTTTCATTTTGAAATATTATGTGCAAAATGAAATCGATCTGTAAGTGGTCAGGCCCCCTATTCTGTAACTTTTTCCAAGTGAGATGACAAGAAATGAGAGTGGCAACTCCAAGGTCGCCTATGTTTTCATATCGATGGTGTACAGGCAGAAGGGCGTAAGATACATTTTTGGCGAAATCCATATTTTGGTTGTTCCTGCTCAATATTTATTTCAGTAACCTCAAAAAAAATAGCGTGTAAGCGACAGTCTATTACTTTAGCCGATACGTTTTAATTTGGGCGTAAGCGACATCATGTCGAAACTGGAACAGGCAAAAGGGCGTATGCGCCTTCTTTTCTTGGGGCGTAACCACCATAAGCAAGCAGCATTTCAGCGGTGTTTTAGGGCGTAACCGCCATATTAATATTGCATTATTGAGAGAATATAACTTCTTTTATTGCAGAAAATTAATAAAATAAAACTAGAAGGATCCATTAAAAATTTGAATTGATTGATCAACAATTTATTAATTGAGAGGTTTTTTTAACTTCCTGAACAATTTAGAAAATGTCGCTTACGACTTCTGCCTGTACACCATCGATATGGAACAAAATGAAGGTTCCCACTCTCATTAAGTTACAGCATAGGGGTCCTGATACATAGGGGAACATATATATGATACATATATGTACATATATGATAGCATAGGGGCACGTTAAAGCACAATCTCACTACGACTCACCGTGGCGGACAGCGATGCGTGTTGCACGGCCGTGACTGCGCGTGCGCCGCACGGTCGCCCGCCGCGCAGGCGCGCTCGTCGGCCGCGTGCGCGCCAGTGGCGTAGTCCCGACACACGGGCCGCGTCCACTGCGCGCCGCCGCCGCACGTCGCCGAGCACGGCGTCCAGTCGGACGGCGTCCACTCGTAGCGCGGCGCATGCGCGGGCGGCGCGCGCAACACCGTGTACTCGTGGCGCACGCCGAAGTTGCGGTAGCGTCCGCGGAAGATGAGCTGCGCACGCGCAGAGCACGCACGGCCACGTGGTTAACTTGCAAGCTTTCAATTTTATAGTTTGTTTGCGTTTTTAAACCTGGCACCTCCACCCAAAGCTCACAGCTTTAACCTGGCACCTCCACCCAAAGCTCACAGCTTAAGCCTGGCACTTCCACCTTATCAATGCATCGTTAAACACGGCACCTCGTAAAATCGTTATATCTATGCCAAGTCAGCTTTGCCTCAAGTTCAATTAGTGCTATTTATTTCAGTGCATTTTATATAAAGGCAAAAAAACGAAGAAAATTGTCAAAATGCGACAATAGTTTCCTGGAAAATGATTGGGAACACGTGTGCCAGGATACCGAGCATTCCCTAGTTATAACCTAAGTTATCTTACGTTGCGCACGTGTATACATGCTTTGAGTTGAGGTACTTTAGTGACTGCCTGCGACGGCTGGCCACTGTGACCTGGGTAGCGATCATGTAACATGTTTTCGTTCGATTTGGCTCGAAATCACTCGATTTCAAATCACTGCCCGTGTTAAACCATAGGCAGTGATATTGAAAACGAATCGTTTTGAAATCACAAAGTTACGTGATCGCCCCCCCCCCCCCCCCCTGGGTAGGTCACATTCGATTCGATTTCAATATAACTGCCGATGGTTTAACACGGAGGCAGTGATTTGAAATCGAGTGATTTCGAGCCAAATGGAATGAAAAAAAGTGACATGATCGCTCCCCTGTCTTCGTACAACCCTTAGAATCCCGGCTGCCTCGGCGACCCTTGCGTGCCAGAAGAGTGCAGACGTGTATGGGGGGGTTCTGTACTCACGTAGATGAGGATGCTCTCCTTAAGCGGGCCCGGGATGCGCACCCTCTCGTTGTCTCGCTCCCTCTCGTAGAGGGCGGGCGTGCCGGCAATCTCGTACTCGCCGGCGATCGTGATCTGTCTGCCGAGGTGCAAACACAGCGCTGGTCACAACATGGCAGTCATCTCACACTTCCTGAATTACACTCTCAAAAAACTTCCCATGGACCTATGTGATAGTGACATGAAATCATGGCAATGATTGTAATCAAATATGTCGTGGTAGCTTCCCATGGCTTCCTGGAAATGATTCTCTTGGTTCTCGGCTGCCAGTGCAGGAGCCTGCCACCTACGGGAATTTGAGGTTAGGATGCCCCGAGGAGGTTTTGGACCTGTCATTGGGATGGTTAGCAAGTTTGGGAGCCGATTATGTAGAGTTTCCACTGAATTGCTCTAGTTACCGATATCACTGCCCGATACGTCTCGCAGCCTAGTGACTATAATATACCCTAAACATCCGTGTTCAATGGGCCACATGGCATGCGCTCATGGGAATCATTGCCATGGCGGCGTGGATGGCGATTTTAAAATGGATTGATTAACATGCCAATTACTAAAGATCACATCGAGTCGCTCAAGATAATGCATTCACATACAGGCCATGTGAATAAATCTGAGAGTGTAGATACTTCGATTTAGCATTCAAATCCCAGTTTGAATTAGTTTTTTTCAAACCTATGTGCAAAATATTGGGCACAGTAGAGATCCACTCTCCTTCTTGAGGCTCGTTTACTGTTTCACCTTACGAGCGTTGCGAGCGTTGCGCTGTGAGCGTTCTCCAATCAGAGCCCGAGGTCGGAGCGTTGCGATCGCTGCGATCGCTGCGCCAGAAATGTTGAATTCGGTTCAACATTTCCAAGCGTTGCGAGCGTTGCGCTGGGTTTTACGCTAGCCCCGCCCCCATAGCCATCTCGATGAGCTACAAACCGACCGTGATTCCGTGTGTTTAGCTGGCTGTGGCAAGAGCGACAATTTAATTTTGCTAGGCGCCAAGCGTCAAACTACAAGCAACGCTCGCAACGCTCGCATAGCGAAACAGTAAACGAAGCTTTAACGTGAAATGCAGTTTCGGCAGGCCCAGCAGAGCGCGTTGACTCACCTCTTGCCGTTCAAGAAGAACTTGCCGGACGTGGCGCTGCCGATGCCGATGAAGTTCCTCGAGTTGCCGACCTCCTCGACGAGCACGTTCCTCGCGCCGGCGGGCACCACCACGATCTCCTTGTAGCCTGCGAAGGGGCGGGAACACACGTCTTGTCACACACTTGCCAACCTCCTGGTAGCCTGAGTGGCGCCAGCCCTGCTTGGCATTTAAGACTATTGGAGTGAGCTCATACTCGGGCCGCTTCCCGCGCAGAATTCACCTCCTACTGGATACTAACTTTTGGCCACACCGTTTGTCCGATTGCAACGAAACCAGGGTCAACGGAATCCTCACACTTTTAGCAACAAATTGTGTTATTTATAACCACGAAATAACAATAGAAAGTTCAAAAAAAGCTTCATGAAGTAATCACCAACAACCGCACCGATAGCCTTAACATTGGCACTGAAGGGCAATAGTTTTAAGATCCAGTCTTGTATCTTATAGACGCATTATTTTTTAATGATCAACAAACGCTATTAAGATAAAGAAATATTTTCAGAAGGAACGAGACGGTTAATGGTCGAACCTTTTGGCATTTTCCCGAAAGATTTTCTCATTCTTCATCCGCTTGACTTGGAAATAATGTGACGCCATATCAGTTTTTGTGTGAATTATTGATAAACTAATGGCAAATGGCCGGCGTTTAATTTTTTAAGCGTCTTGCCCTCAGAAACAAATGAATGCCACTGCCTCCTTTCGGCGGTTGCCATAACAAATAACTCTACTCGAACGTAAATTCTGGATTGATGCACTTGCAAAGTTGCAATACCTGCAGCCCGTAAAGCAGCATCTCACAAGTATGTAACATGATTATGAGCAGGAAACCATGATAGGATAAAGTGTGAACATATGATCAACAATGATCTCTCGTTCTGAGAAAAACATGCATACGCGAACACGAGGGCCACTTCAAAATGTACAGTCCGCGCAGGCGTGCAAGGTACTGAAAGATTTACTCGCTCTTTATCCGCTTTACTTGGAAATTATTTTTGATATGGCAAATGGCCGGGTATTTTATTTTTTAATTCTGGATTGATGCACTAGTGTAAAGTTGTAATATACCTGCAGCCCGTAATGCAGCATCTCACAAGTATGTAACATGATTTTGAGCAGGAAACCATGATAAGATAAAGTGTGAACAACGATCCCTAGTTCTGTCGCCACGGAGGAAATGAGCACGCATATACACGAAGGGCCAAATAAAAACGGAACGCCAACCTCACAGCGTGTACAGTCCACCCCTCAGTGCCTAGTGCCTAGTGTCAGTGCCCCCCCCCCCACTTAGCTACGCCTCTACACAAGGGCCACATCAAAACGTACAGTCCACACAGGCGAGCAAGACACTGACCCGAGCCGTCCCTGCGCGTGTACAGTCCGCGCACAGTCTCGCATCGACTGCCGTCGCCCCGACAAACGCCGCACCGGTCCTCGACGGCGTCCGAGTCGACCTGCCAGTCGCAGCCGACGCGGCGACACGCGCCCCCGATGCACAGGTCGTGCGCGCCCAGGCGACATCCGGTGCCGTCGGCCGCGGCGCCCCACGGAACCAGCAGCGTGTCGTTGGCGTCCGTGCAGTACAGCTCGCACGGGTCCTCTGTAACGGTGGGTTTACAGCTCGCACTTGTCCTCTGTAACGCATGGGTCCTCTGTAACGCATGGGTCATCTGTAACGCACGGGTCCTCTGTAACGTACGGGTCCTCTGTAACGCACGGGTCCTCTGTAACGCACGGGTCCTCTGTAACGCACGGGTCCTCTGTAACGCACGGGTACTCTGTAACGCACGGGTCCTCTGTAACGCACGGGTCCTCTGTAACGCACGGGTACTCTGTAACGTACGGGTCCTCTGTAACGCACGTGTCATCTGTAACGTACGGGTCCTCTGTAACGTACGGGTCCTCTGTAACGTACGGGTCCTCTGTAACGTACGGGTCCTCTGTAACGTACGGGTCCTCTGTAACGTACGGGTCCTCTGTAACGTACGGGTCCTCTGTAACGTACGGGTCCTCTGTAACGCACGGGTCCTCTGTAACGCACGGGTCCTCTGTAACTTCACACGTAATTACATACAAAAAACATGTATGAAACATATATGGAAGGTTCAAATTTCTATAAGAAACATATAAGTTTCTTAGAAGATATTGCACTTTCGTATATTTTCCCTACATTAAGTATCATAATATATGTTCGTATTTGCTTTTTCGTGTTTCCACGGGCCGGCAGTCGGGGTTAAGTCTCATTGTTAGCATGAAAGCACTTTGACAAAAGTCAGCTACAAATGTTTGATGCCGTCAAAATAACCTTGCCGCAATATATTGGTGTATAATAGGTATCATATAGCATTAAAATATTACAAACAACTTGTATGGTTAACGTAACATTGCTGATAAACTGTATAATTTGTCAACACAACCACCCAACAAGTTCAGACCGACTTTGGTGAAATGGGCCCGAGTACAACGTTCCTTGCGCTCAGTGGCGTGGCGTCGTGCTCTGATTGGTTGATAGATTGATCTACCGTGGCCTCTGATTGGTCCAGGAAAAAAGTCGACACCACAATGTTGGTAAACCCACCTTTTTAAGACTATTGGAGTGAGCTCATACTCGGGCCGCTTCCCGCTCAAATTTCGCCTCCTACTGGATACCAACTTGTCGCCACACCCAGGCGCGTAGGAACGCTTTTCAAGTTGGGGGGGGGGGGGGGGCGGCAAGCTGCAAGACAGACAGTGGTAAACCCGGACTGTGGGGGGGGGGGGGGGGGGCAATATTTTTTAAAGCAAATCTGAGGGTTTGAGATAAAATTGCAGCCTGGGAACATGGGGGTAAGAAATATACATTTAGAATACTTAATTTAATGTTATCAAATTAACGCATTACGAAAATTACTATCACTTTTTCTGTGATGCCTGTAAATATCGCACATCGAATACAGCAGAGCGTCTTGCCGTGGCGAATTCCAGCTCTACACTAGCAATACAAAATTCTTCCTCTCCCTCTCCCAGTCTGGGTGCATATATGACTCAGACTATAACATAAACAGTGTTAGTCTGCATTTCTGCTACTGCTACAGTCATATTCCTGGAAGTGATTTGTTTTTACGAGTCAAAAGATTTCGTTCAACATCAGCTAAGCAGAAACACTAGGTATACTCAACTCTGAGCAGCATACAAAATGAATGATTTCAACTATAAAATTTGCCCCCCAGTTGCCCCCCTATGCCTAAAAGTTGAGGGGGGGGGCATTGCCCCCCTTGCCCCCCCCCCCTGTCCCTACGTCAGTGGCCACACCTTTTGTCCGATCGTCACGAAACCCATGTCTACGGAATTATCACACTTTTGGCAACAAAATGTGTGTTTGCAAATCTGAAAAAATATTCACCCATCTAGTATTTTCAAGCGTTGTAAAACAACCCTGTTACGTCGAAATATTGAGCGTATCTTAGGGCCGCTTCCCGCGCAGAATTCACCTCCTACTGGATACCAACTTGTGGCCACACCGTTTGTCCGATTGCAACGAAACCAGGGTCTACGGAATCCTCACACTTTTAGCAACAAATTGTGTAATTTATAACCACGAAAGAGCAATAGAATGTTAAAATAAAGCTTCATGTAATAATCACCAACAACCACACCAATAGCCTTAACTCACGGTCGCTATAACAACGTGACGTCACCAACTCACGCGTGTCAAAGTACGGCAGCCACTTGTAGATCGCGCCCTGGTATGGCGTGCCGTCGTGTTGGCTGCACTGCGCCGCGCGGAACGAGGACACGACGGGACACGCGTGCGTGTTGCACACGCGATGACGACGCCGTTCGCCGACGCAGAAGCGACCGCCCGACGCCGGCGCAGGGTTGTCGCAGCGCCGTTCGAGCGTCGCGACGCCGGCACCGCACGTGCGCGAACACGCGGACCAGGCGCCCCACGCGCCCCAACCGCCGGGCACGGGCACGGGGCGATCGCCCACCGCCACGCACTGCTGGCCCGAGCACCACTGCCGGCAACAAGGGACATTAGGTCGAATAGCACCACTGCCGGCAACAGGGGACATTAGGTCGAATAGCACCACTGCCGGCAAGAGGGGACATTAGGTCGAATAGCACCACTGCCGGCAACAGGGGACATTAGGTCGAATAGCACCACTGCCGGCAACAGGGGACATTAGGTCGAATAGCGCCACTGCCGGCAAGAGGGGACATTAGGTAGAATAGCACCACTGCCGGCAACAAGGGACATTAGGTCGAATAGCACCACTGCCGGCAACAGGGGACATTAGGTCGAATAGCACCACTGCCGGCAAGAGGGGACATTAGGTCGAATAGCACCACTGCCGGCAAGAGGGGACATTAGGTCGAATAGCACCACTGCCGGCAAGAGGGGACATTAGGTCGAATAGCACCACTGCCGGCAAGAGGGGACATTAGGTCGAATAGCACCACTGCCGGCAAGAGGGGACATTAGGTCGAATAGCACCACTGCCGGCAAGAGGGGACATTAGGTCGAATAGCACCACTGCCGGCAAGAGGGGACATTAGGTCGAATAGCACCACTGCCGGCAAGAAGGGACATTAGGTCGAATAGCACCACTGCCGGCAACAAGGGACATGAGGACTGGTGCTCGGATCACTCGGATCACTCGCATTGTGGTATCGAAATTTGTCAGCCAATTAACAAACTGAACTGTGCTTGAGCGCAGTGACGACGCCAGGAATTTTCCTGGGGGTGGCCATGGGTAGCCCCAAATTTTCATGGGGTGGCACGCACGATTTTTTTTTCTAGCAGTTGTGGCCGGGGGGGGGGGGGGATAGATTCGTCGTTTAAGCGCTACTTACTTTTCTCTCGGAATTCCTGATAATACAAGTTTCATTGATATGATATTTATGCCTTCTAAGCAAATTGTAAAGATTGACGTCACAGCCTGAGCCGAGGTTCACGTATTTCCCACAGAAATGAAAAGAGTTCAAAGCTTTCCTGCAGTTATGACAAGCATTATGAAAATAAAATAAATTCTCAAAGTTCATATTTCAAAGCAATTCAGTGCTATCATTCGTGTGTACTTTTACTTTCGTTCGACGGGGGGACCAGTGGGGTGGCCGAGTATTTTCCCCGGGGGCCGCGGCCCCCCCTGGCCACCCCCTAGCGTCGTCTCTGCTTGAGCGACAAGCACAGTTTTGTTTGTTAATTTTTGAAGAGTTGACTGAAACTAGGGTCTCCCCTCAGTAAATATAATCAGAGTGAAATTAACCCAGTCCTCGTGACTTATTTCTTTCGCATGAAGTGGGATCATTTCAATATGCGAGTATGATGTTAATAAAATATATTACAAATGGGCGCCGATGGCCCTTTTCCGGTTTCTAACCATTTTTCTTTGCATATTCGTACAATATACATGGCACTGAAAAGGGTGAAAAAATGAAGAGATCCGGGAGGTGGTTCTGTTCTAGCATTCCAGGGGCAAATTTGTTTTTAAAAAAACGGCCATACCCATTCATGTATATTTCACTCATAACATACTCGAATATTGGAATGACAACTTCAACGATGTGGCCTTGAAAACTCGACCACTTTTGCTCTAAAAGCCACTTTCTGGCGCGAAATGCTCTGCCCCCTGAAAGAATTCATTCCAGTCGCTAGTTTCCGCATTCCGCCATACTTCGGAGCCCCCATGGAGGACATCAAGCCCCCATGGAGGACATCAAGCCCCCATGGAGGACATCAAGCCCCCATGGAGGACATCAAGCACCCATGGAGGACATCAAGCCCCCATGGAGGACATCAAGCCCCCATGGAGGACATCAAGCTCCCACGGAGGACATCAAGCTCCCACGGAGGACATCAAGCCCCCACGGAGGACATCAAGCCCCCACGGAGGACATCAAGCCCCCACGGAGGACATCAAGCCCCCACGGAGGACATCAAGCCCCCATGGAGGACATCAAGCCCCCATGGAGGACATCAAGCCCCCATGGAGGACATCAAGCCCCCATGGAGGACATCAAGCCCCCATGGAGGACATCAAGCCCCCATGGAGGACATCAAGCCCCCATGGAGGACATCAAGCCCCCATGGAGGACATCAAGCCCCCATGGAGGACATCAAGCACCCATGGAGGACATCAAGCCCCCATGGAGGACATCAAGCCCCCATGGAGGACATCAAGCCCCCATGGAGGACATCAAGCCCTCATGGAGGACAACAAGCCCCCATGGAGGACATCAAGCCCCCATGGAGGACTTCTTTGGCGAGACGCCTCCGTCTTGCTCTTTTTCACGTTAAGAACGCTAGCGGTGTTTTACTGTCAAAGAGACCCTGCTGGTGGGCAGGAACCAGAGGTGTCAACATCCGCAGGCCGTCCCATTGTTCCGCTAAAGGGTTCGCAAGGGTGTCCGGTCAAATTCTATTGCATGATTGCCAGGGCACTGTCGGGAGTCTGCAGAACAAAACTAGCGTTCTTTACGTGACAAAGAGTGTATTGTATCTGTAGTGTTGTTTGTTGTACGCACCTTGTGCTTGCCGCAGTGCGTGCCGGCGGCGGCAGGGCGCAGCAGTGTCGTGCACGTGCCGTTAACCTCGCACCAGAGTCGCGAGCAAATCTGTCCAGGGCCAATCGAGATTATTAACATAGCGTCAACTAGGGACTCAGTGCCAAAACGTCTGCAAACAGTAGCCTCGAAATCAAGCGTGTGTTGCTGCTCTCTCTCTCTCACTCTCTCTCTCTTTCTCTCTCTCTCTCTCTCTCTCTCTCTCTCTCTCTCTCTCTCTCTCTCTCTCTCTCTCTCTCTCTCTCTCTCTGTGCCAACATGTCTTACAGTACTGAGTCTACACAAATGCAGAGACGCTTGAATCATAAGTGAGCTCGAGCTTCACAATCAGCTGGATAAATAATTGCATGGCCAACTGACTTGCACGGGTTGTCTCATTGAAAGTACGTGCCTCTGAATCAAACCAGTATTCCACCCATATAGGATACTTCACGTTTAGAAAGGAGAGCGGTGATTCACTCTCCTAGCCGCTAAAGGTTTTATGGCCGGAACAAATATAAGCCCATGGCCGGATCACCGCTCTTCGAATGACTGACAGCACAATTAGGCTGTGGAGTCTATGCAGAATAATACTTTCCTCCTAAATGTTAAAAATACTAAAGGAATCTGTCAGCGATACAGCGCCAGTACACATTAGGCAATTAGCACGCTTTGGAGCCCTCAGGGCTGGGCCCGTCGGAGCCCGAAACGCTCTGAGAGGCCGAGAACGAGACGGATTCGCAATACACACTGCGCTTTGGAGCCCTCAGGGCTGGGCCCGTCGGAGCCCGAAACGCTCCGAGAGGCCGAGAACGAGACGGATTCGCAATACACACTGCGCTTTGGAGCCCTCAGGGCTGGGCCCGTCGGAGCCCGAAACGCTCTGAGAGGCCGAGAACGAGACGGATTCGCAATACACACTGCGCTTTGGAGCCCTCAGGGCTGGGCCCGTCGGAGCCCGAAACGCTCTAAGAGGCCGAGAACGAGACGGATTCGCATTACACACTGCGCATGGAGCCCTCAGGGCTGGGCCCGTCGGAGCCCGAAACGCTCTGAGAGGCCGAGAACGAGACGGATTCGCAATACACACTGCGCTATGGAGCCCTCAGGGCTGGGCCCGTCGGAGCCCGAAACGCTCTGAGAGGTCGAGAACGAGACGGATTCGCAATACACACTGCGCTCTAGAATCCGACGGGCCCAGCACTAAGGACTCGAAAGCGTGAGGTGTGTTTCGGCTATAATAATAATACTAATAATAATATATGTTTATTGTCAGGGTGATCCAAGGATATACAGACAGTCAAAGAGTAAAGTGTTACATACAGTCATTTTTCATAAAATTCGTCTAGTGTATAAAAGCAGCCATCTAAGAGGAAATCCTTTAATTTCGATTTAAAACTAAGCTTGTTTGCATTCTTAATATGACTAGGTAGGGAGTTTAAAAGTTTACAACCTGAATAAAAAGGGCCTTTGGTATAGATAAGGGCTAGCCCACGCGGACGAACGAGTGTCGCCGACCCCCCAGTGACGCACCTCGTCCAGTGGCGTGCAAACGGTGGCCGCGCGGTCGCCGAACTGCAGGCGACACTGGTGCTCGGCGTCGTACATTGCGCCCGGCGGCAGCTCGGGGTAGTGGAACGCCTGCGTGCCAGGCTCGTCCTCCAGACAGTCGGCCAGTCCGCGTCTGCCGGGACATAAGGGACATACCGGACATAAGGGACATACGGGACATAAGGGACATACGGGACATAAGGGACATAAGGGACATACGGGACATAAGGGACATACGGGACATAAGGGACATACGGGACATAAGGGACATACGGGACATAAGGGACATACGGGACATAAGGGACATACGGGACATAAGGGACATAAGGGACATACGCATAAGGGATCACTCTGTACCCTGTACTCACTCGAGAAAGGTGTTGATGGGCTGCCCTTTACCCTGGACTCACTCCAGGAAGGTGGTGATGGGCTGCCCTTTACCCTGGACTCGCTCTAGGAAGGTGGTGATGGGCTGCCCTCACCTTGGACTCACTCTTGGAAGGTGGTGATGGGCTGCCCTTTACCCTGGACTCACTCTAGGAAGGTGGTGATAGGCTGCCCTCACCTTGGGCTCACTCTTGGAATGTGGTGATGGGCTGCCCTTTACCCTGGACTCACTCTAGGAAGGTGGTGATGGGCTGCCCTTTACCCTGGACTCACTCTAGGAAGGTGGTGATGGGCTGCCCTTTACCCTGGACTCACTCTAGGAAGGTGGTGATGGGCTGCCCTTTACCCTGGACTCACTCTAGGAAGGTGGTGATGGGCTGCCCTTTACCCTGGACTCACTCTAGGAAGGTGGTGATGGGCTGCCCTTCACCCTGGACTCACTCTAGGAAGGTGGTGATGGGCTGCCCTCACCTTGGACTCACTCTTGGAAGGTGGTGATGGGCTGCCCTTCACCCTGGACTCACTCTAGGAAGGTGGTGATGGGCTGCCCTTCACCCTGGACTCACTCGAGGAAGGTGGTGATGGGCTGCCCTTTACCCTGGACTCACTCTAGGAAGGTGGTGATGGGCTGCCCTTTACCCTGGACTCACTCTAGGAAGGTGGTGATGTCCCTGCGACTGCACGCGGACCAGGCGACCTCGACGGTGTCGGCCTCGAAGCTCGGTGTCATCACGTGCAGCGTGGCGCCGTCGCGTCGACTGCAGCCCGACTTCTCCGTGTCGTGGTACATGCCGAAGCTGCGACACGCCAAAGTCACGCCAATGTCAGTGTCACGCCAATGTCACGCCAATGTCCATGTCACTGTCCATGTCACGTCAATGTCCATGTCACGCCAATGTCCATGTCACGCCAATGTCCGTGTCACGCCAATGTCCATGTCACGCCAATGTCCGTGCCACGCCAATGTCCATGTCACGTCAATGTCCATGTCACGCCAATGTCCATGTCACGCCAATGTCCGTGTCACGCCAATGTCACGCCAATGTCCATGTCACGCCAATGTCAGTGTCACGCCAAAGTCCATGTCACGTCAATGTCACGCCAATGTCAGTGTCACGCCAAAGTCCATGTCACGTCAGTGTCACGCCAATGTCAGTGTCACGCCAATGTCCGTGTCACGCCAATGTCCGTGTCACGCCAATGTCACGCCAATGTCCCGCCACTGTCCGTGTCACGCCAATGTCCGTGTCACGCCACTGTCCGTGTCACGCCAATGTCCGTGTCACGCCAATGTCCATGTCACGCCATTCCTGCCCAGCTGGCTTGGAAATCACAAAGTTTTACCTAACGGAGAGTTGTAAAGTTATGAAATCTCAGAAATGCTTGGTTTCTCCACGAGTTGAACATTGTTATGCTTCATGAACAAATATGGACAACTTTAGGCTGTGCGGCTGTACAAAATTTTTCTGAAATGTTTTATGTTTTTATATTTTGAACAATTTTAAGATTTTTAAGATTTTAATTTTAATTGAAGATGGCGCTGCGATCATCAATATCATAGCAAGACAAATATCCATTGGCAAGGAAGAACCTTGTTAGTGCGTTTTTAAGGGGTGTGTGGAAAACGCACTATCGAGAGAATCGCCCTGTCGCTGAGAAATACGGCAAATAGAAGTAGAATGAAATCAGCCGGCAAAGCAAATCGAAATACGGCAAATAGGATGAAATCGGCCTGCTTTCCTTGAGAACTCGTAACTTTGAACTGGCTGAACAATCTCTTTGAAAAAAACTATTTCACACTGGGATTTGTATGCTAAATCCCAGTTTGAAATAGTTTTTTTTCAAAACTAGTGCTAAAGATAGGATAAAGTAGACATGAGTCTAAGAAAATTAATCTCTTTGACTTGTCAGCAAGTCCCTCGGGGAAGAGACCCATCCGAATAATACCGGTTTCATTGGGAGGAGGAGGGGGGGGGGGGGACCCATCGGCGTTCGATAGTCCGCAAAATGTTTTGTACAGACAAATTATTAGTGGCAGCACAAAACGAAATAGCTAGTGTTCTAGGCAATTATTCAGGCTTTCAAATAAAGCATGGTTAGATTTGCTAAAAATTCAGAATCAAAAATGTATTTTTAAAACGTTTTTGAGGTTATTCTAAATTTACAGCAAGCCTAATGATAATACAAACTTGATTGTTACTTTATTTGAAGGCCTGAATAATTTACCTAGGGCACTAGCTATTTTGTTTTGGGCTGTCACTGATAGTTTGTCGGTAAAAATTATTCTGCAGATATTCGAAGCCACCTGGTCAAAGACGTTTAGCCACACAAGCCCACTCACGTTTTCATGCCGTCAAAATTATATGGCCATATTTCTTATTGTTTTGGCAAATTGTACAGTTTATCACAACTTTATGTTATATACTAGGGCTTCGCGAACGCAATTTGTGTTGCGTTGAAGATGAGCGTAGGTAGCGGTTTGTGTATAGCGGATTAAAAGGTGCAGGCAGCAGTCACAAGAAAACCATGGAGAACCAAACCTGACCATTGCCTTCTCGAAAATTCTGATCACTTGAAAATGTATACGGATTCTGACGTTCCTTTGTTTCTCTTCGAGGTCAACAAAGCTGGTAACCAAGGAAACGAAGGAAACCGGACTCGTATTGAATCAGCCGTCAAATCACGAAAAAATCACCACAAAAATGCTAATAAAAACCACTTGGAAAATGCTACCGAACTAAGATTTGCAGGCATGATAAATATGTATAAGGTCAACATGTTTAGAAGTGAAGTTATGTTCAGAACTTTGAAATTTACAGGGGTTCAAAATTCTGAAAAAATCTAAAAATTTCGTAAAAATTGATTTATAAAAAATGTACTGAACCGATCTTTTCCAAAAGCGCATGGGGTCTAAGTTGAGAACAGAGGTAGATACTCAGAAATTTTCATCCATGTCGGTTCAGGAGTTTGGTCTGTAGAGCGAGAACAAACACAAAAAAAAAAAAAAACATACACAAGTTACTTTTTTCTGGGGTAAGTAAAACTGAAGATTTCGCTCCGATCGCTTCGCTCGCTACGCTCATCACTTATGATTACGATAAAATACACCAATATAATATGAAATATGGCCACGTTATTTTAACGGCTTAAAATTGCAGGGCTAGACTGTTGTAAAAATGCAGTCACATGTGCGCGGGCCTAGAAAAGATAGGCTCCCTAACTGTGTTACCACCTAAAAGTATAGGCTCCCTAATGCCGGCCAACTCTGCTTCGAGCATTGACACAGGTGAATCAAGTTAGACCGTGGGTTAAGCGCGGGGGTCAAGTTTACCCCGGGAAAAAGGCGTTTTAGCGAAAGTACATGAATTGTTTGAGGGTGACGAAGAAAGACAGGGGTGCTCACTTGTGTCCGAGCTCGTGCGCGATGGTGTGCGCAAGCGTGATGCCGTTGTCCTCGTTCACGTTGCAGCTCTTCTCCGGGCGGCACATGCCCGCCACGTGGGCGACGCCCAGCGTGCTGCAAGGCGCGCTGGCTCGGGCGCAGATGTCCGCCCTGCAACCAGGGACACGGGGGCAACACTATGACTCAGATGTCCGCCCTGGAACCAGGGACCCCAGGGGCAACACATGACTCAGATGTCCGCCCTGGAACCAGGGACCCGGGGTCAACACTATGACTCAGATGTCCGCCCTGGAACAAGGGACCCGGGGGTAACACTATGACTCAGATGTCCGCCCTGGAACCAGGGACCAAGGGGCAACACTATGACTCAGATGTCCGCCCTGGAACCAGGGACGCGGGGGCAACACTATGACTCAGATGTCCGCCCTGGAACCAGGGACGCGGGGGCAACACTATGACTCAGATGTCCGCCCTGGAACCAGGGACCCGGGGGCAACACTATGACTCAGATGTCCGCCCTGGAACCAGGGACGCGGGGGCAACACTATGACTCAGATGTCGGCCCTGGAACCAGGGACGCGGGGGCAACACTATGACTCAGATGTCGGCCCTGGAACCAGGGACGCGGGGGCAACACTATGACTCAGATGTCCGCCCTGGAACCAGGGACGCGGGGGCAACACTATGACTCAGATGTCGGCCCTGGAACCAGGGACCCGGGGGCAACACTATGACTCAGATGTCGGCCCTGGAACCAGGGACCCGGGGGCAACACTATGACTCAGATGTCGGCCCTGGAACCAGGGACGCGGGGGCAACACTATGACTCAGATGTCCGCCCTGGAACCAGGGACCCGGGGGCAACACTATGACTCAGATGTCGGCCCTGGAACCAGGGACGCGGGGGCAACACTATGACTCAGATGTCGGCCCTGGAACCAGGGACGCGGGGGCAACACTATGACTCAGATGTCGGCCCTGGAACCAGGGACCCGGGGGCAACACTATGACTCAGATGTCCGCCCTGGAACCAGGGACGCGGGGGCAACACTATGACTCAGATGTCGGCCCTGGAACCAGGGACGCGGGGGCAACACTATAACTCAGATGTCCGCCCTGGAACCAGGGACCCCAGGGGCAACACTGTGACTCAGATGTCGGCCCTGGAACCAGGGACCCGGGGGCAACACTATGACTCAGATGTCGGCCCTGGAACCAGGGACCCGGGGGCAACACTATGACTCAGATGTCCGCCCTGGAACCAGGGGCAACACTATGACTCAGATGTCGGCCCTGGAACCAGGGACCCGGGGGCAACACTATGACTCAGATGTCGGCCCTGGAACCAGGGACCCGGGGGCAACACTATGACTCAGATGTCCGCCCTGGAACCAGGGACCCAGGGGCAACACTATGACTCAGATGTCGGCCCTGGAACCAGGGACCCGGGGGCAACACTATGACTCAGATGTCGGCCCTGGAACCAGGGACCCGGGGGCAACACTATGACTCAGATGTCCGCCCTGGAACCAGGGGCAACACTATGACTCAGATGTCGGCCCTGGAACCAGGGACCCGGGGGCAACACTATGACTCAGATGTCGGCCCTGGAACCAGGGACCCATGGACGGCAGGGCAAGGCAGGGCAGGGCAGGGCAGGGCAGGGCAGGGCAGGGCAGGGCAGGGTGGGGCAGGGCAAGGCAGGGCAGGGCAGGGCAGGGGGCTGACCTGGTGACTAGCACGGCGACGTCGTGGTGGTTGGGGTGTGTGTCGTTGTCGAGGTTCAGGATCGCCTGCCACCGACAGAAGCTGTCCAAGGTCGAGCTGGCGTTCACGGACACGTCAAGGCCGCGCTGCCGATACAAGGTCATCCACATGGATACAAATGCGACGGTTTGTGGGTAAAGGTCTACCCACAATTGAAACAAGCGCAAGGCACAAGGTACAACGTGCAACGCATAAGAGAAAGCATAAGCTCAACTGAATCTGGTAGGTAATTGACAGAAAATAGGTAAATAGGTAATTGACAGTAGCGCAACGTATAACCACAAATTCGTATTTGGTCTGACATTTCGGTATCGCTTCAATTTTTTTTTGAAATTGAACAATTACGTCGTAATTCGTATTTCTACGTATTTAACCGTACGTTTTTCTAGTTTATAACCTCAAATTTTCACTCTGACACTGGGAGATCTCCGCTTATCTACACGCTTAGAGTCAGCTGTTTATTTCCTGCATTTTGATTGGTCTAAATAAGCGCAACGTGAACGAAAGAAAGACTAAAACCAACTTCCTTACGCGCTACGCTAATCTCTTGCGCGCTGCGTGCTGCGTCGAACTGTTTTAAGCAGGCCCATTTGATTTTCTGTGTTTAATTCCTTATGCGTTGCACGTTGCACCTTGTGCCTTGCGCTTGTGTCAATTGTGGGTAGACCTTTAGATTATGATGAAGCAAAACCACCGAAGACTTCAGATAATTAATTTAACGTAGTATCATTCCCATGTTATATGTGCCACAGCTGTTATTAAAAATAGTTATGCATGTTTTCTTATCTAGAAAACTTTAATTTAAATTTGGTACTTCCATTAGAAAAATACAAAACTGGACGTATTATCTAACGCACAAGGTGAAACTTATGAACTTTGCGTAAGAACTTGCTATTTAGAAAAACATAGCCCAACAGCTTTGGCGCTCGGCTCTATATACTCCATGGTATATAACTAAACTCCATTTCACGTTGAGAAGGAGAGTGGGTTAGCATCTTCCTCGAGGACCCACTGTTGAGTTTCAACACTCACAAGCCATGTCTTGAGCCGGACAAAAGGCTCTTTGGGCAGTTTTGAAACTCTTAGCTCGTGTCTAGCAGCAGTGGGTCCTCTCGAGGAAGATGCAAATCAACGCCCCGTCTAAACGTGAAATGGAGTTAAGGACTTAAGGTACACCATTGGACAATTATGCGCTCGACTCTCGGACGCTCACCTCAGCGACGTCGTCCTCCAAGAGCACTACCCTGACGACGGCGACGTTGACCGGATGTCCGATGCTGGGCTCTCGGTACAGACCGGACACGAGATTCAGTATGGTCAGCAGATAGGTCTCGACGTCGCCGTCCTGGTGGAACGCCATCATGGACGTGTCGGCCACCACCAGCGCCTCCACGTGGCGTTCGCGCGACACGGAGCGACGCCAGCGCGCCTTGCGGGACTTGCCGCGCGCCTGCACGTCGACGGGGCCCGAGTGCTGACGCCATTCCAGGCGGGACTCGCGACTCGGCTCTGGGGAACGAAACGGGATCTCTGGGTTGGCTCGTCGCGCATAATGGAAGTATCAATGACCTTGACCGTGCCGCGAAGCGAGGAGGGGCAAAACACACCACAGTTGCCGCCAAGAACGGGGGGGGGGGGGGGGGGGGCGGGGGGGGGGGGGGCAAAATGACGGCCTCGCGAAGTCCACTGCAGTAAAAGAGAGTTTGGTGGTCGTGGCCTGCTTCACACTGTTGGTTCTGCGAAGGGGACGTTGTGAATCTTTGTTGCCTATTGTGCGATGGCGTTGCGTTTGCTGGTTGCTTGGGATGGTAATAAGGTCGTGATTGTGGGACACGTGTAATGTAGTTTGGGGTAATTTCCAGGGGAGGGGGCGCAATCCACAAATCAGGTATATGTTGTACTCGTGTCCTGTTTGGTGCTGTTGGCTCTGTGGGGCGGGGATTTGGGGGGCGAAGTCTCTCAATCATTCATTCATTCATTCATTCATTCATTCATTCATTCATTCATTAAATTCCCCCATTCAGAGAACTTTGTGACCGTGAAAGCAAGTGTTGTGACAAGGCATGGCAGCCATCGACAGCACACATTGCATTTCTATCCCAGCACACAACCAGGGCCTTCTGGGTGGGATTGATTCCTCTATTAGTCTCATGGCTTGAATGTTGCTAGGAGGCTGTGAGAAATGGCAGAGTAAAATAATACTCGGTTCGAATCCAACTCAAGGTCACAGCCATCTAGAGACGTTTATGCCGTTCGAGCAAATCGAATCAAATCAATTCAGAGGGCGCTGGCAAGTAGCAAGGTTCTTTCGAGCTACGACCACGAATTGACACAGTGTTGTTTGAAAGCAAGCTGCTTCTGTGAAGGAACTTTTGAGTGATTGGCTGCTGGTTGCCATGGCGACGGTGCTTACCCCTGGTGCCGCAGTTCCTCTCGTGCTTGCGCTTCTTCTTGCGTTTGCGCTTGCGCGTTGGCGTCGTGACGGCCGACCGCCGAAACACGACGTGCGCATGCTCCTCGCCGCTCGGCGTCGCGCTGCGCTTCGGCTCCAGCCAGAAGTCGCCCGAAGGCAGCCGAATCAGACCCGACTGCAACCGAAAACGCCCGAAGGCAGCCGAATCAGACCCGACTGCAACCGAAAACGCCCGAAGGCTGCCGAATCAGACCCGACTGCAAACAAGGATACCGAAGTCACAAACAAGCACGAATTGCGGAAGGACGAGCTGTGAATGCATTTGAGTCGTCAATTGACCAGAAGTAACATGCTGCATCATAACCAGGCCCAATAGAGCCCATGCCACGAGAGATCCAGCCAATAGCAGCCAGGCCCAATAGAGCCCATGCCACGAGAGATCCAGCCAATAGCAGCCAGCCTCGGCCAAGATTGCAAACACATGTGTCGTATTGTCTATTCAAAGGAGTTTGTATATATTTCGTTTCTCGTTGACGGGAAGACGGCTAGAGGTTGGCTTCTAGAGGGCTGTGGTTGGCGTGATGTTTTTGTCGAAATGCAGGAAAATCCACCATCTTCGATGTCATTATGTTGGTTCTCCTGGTGCATTATGCTGGGTTTACACGCTGCAATGTTTCCTTCAATGCGTCGAATCCAACCTTGGATTCAATGCATTGAAGGAAACATTGGACCGAGTCAATCCATCTTAAGTCCATGCATTGGGTTGGAAGTAGAGCTGATTGATAACATTAATACGTATTTTAGAAATACGTTTCTGGGCCCGGATTCACAAAGGGTTTTATCTCCTAATACCGTATTAACTTTATGACGAATATCAAGGTAATGAAAGAATGGCCACTAGTCCCAATTCACAAAGAATACTAAGCAGTCATAAGAGCGCTATTCGGTATTAAATCTAATACCAGCCCCGACTGGTATTAGTGAAGTTATGACCATCACATTTAAATTTTGATGTCTTATTTTCTGTGAGATTTTTGTTTGTCTGTTCACAAATAACATTTAATGTATATTTCGGAGTAGCACTATGGTAATTTTTCAATATTCCCGTGAATTACGAACAAATTTCACACTTTTTTGACACTTGAAACCTCTTTGACACAAGTCGCTCCCACAGCTCCAGCTGACCGACGACAGAAGAACAGCAGACAAACGGTATTTGAATAAATGTGCACTCTGCACTGGCGTAGGAACAGGGGGGGGGGGGGGGGCAAGGGGGGCAATGCCCCCCTCAACTTTTAGGCATAGGGGGGCAACTTGGGGGCAAATTTTATAGTTGAAATCATTCATTTTGTATGCTGCTCAGAGTTGAGTATACTTAGTGTTTCTGCTTAGCTGATGTTGAACGAAATCTTTTGACTCGTAAAAAAAAATCACTTCCAGGAATATGACTACAGCAGTAGCAGAAATGCAGACTAACACTGTTTATGTTATAGTCTGAGTCATACATGCACCCAGACTGGAGAGAGAGAGGAAGGATTTTGTATTGCTAGTGTAGAGCTGGAATTCGCCACGGCAAGACGCTCTGCTGTATTCGATGTGCGATATTTACAGGCATCACAGAAAACGTGATAGTAATTTTCGTAATGCGTTAGTTTGATATCTTTAAATTATACATTCTAAATGTATATTTCTTACCCCCATGTTCCCAGGCTGCAATTTTATCTCAAACCCTCAGATTTGCTTTAAAAAAATATAGCCCCCCCCCTCCCCCCCCCCCTCCCACAGTCCGGGTTTCACCACTGTCTGTCTTCCAGCTTGCCCCCCCCCCCCCCCCCAACTTGAAAAGCGTTCCTACGCGCCTGGCACTCTGCACTGATTGGTCGAAGTGTCAAATGTCATGACAACACTTCTGAGTGTATGATGAAATTTAACACCACGCTAATATTTTGTTGGTAAATTCGGAATAGCGCTATTACGGTAATAAAGTTATGCCGTATTAGAGAGGTAATAGTAACACCGTATTGTCTCTAATACGGTATTAAAGTTATGCCGTATTAGTGAGGTAATAGTAACACCGTATTGTCTCTAATACGGTATTAAAGTTATGCCGTATTAGTGAGGTGATAGTAACACCGTATTGTCTCTAATACGGTATTAAAGTTATGCCGTATTAGTGAGGTGATAGTAACACCGTATTGTCTCTAATACGGTATTAAAGTTATGCCGTATTAGTGAGGTGATAGTAACACCGTATTGTCTCTAATACGGTATTAAAGTTATGCCGTATTAGTGAGGTGATAGTAACACCGTATTGTCTCTAATACGGTATTAAAGTTATGCCGTATTAGTGAGGTGATAGTAACACCGTATTAACTCTAATACGGTATTAAAGTTATGCCGTATTAGTGAAGTGATAGTAACACCGTATTGTCTCTAATACGGTATTAAAGTTATGCCGTATTAGTGAGGTGATAGTAACACCGTATTGTCTCTAATACGGTATTAAAGTTATGCCGTATTAGAGAGGTAATAGTAACACCGTATTAACTCTAATACGGTATTAAAGTTATGCCGTATTAGTGAGGTAATAGTAACACCGTATTGTCTCTAATACGGTATTAAAGTTATGCCGTATTAGTGAGGTGATAGTAACACCGTATTGTCTCTAATACGGTATTAAAGTTATGCCGTATTAGTGAGGTAATAGTAACACCGTATTGTCTCTAATACGGTATTAAAGTTATGCCGTATTAGAGAGGTAATAGTAACACCGTATTGTCTCTAATACGGTATTAAAGTTATGCCGTATTAGAGAGGTAATAGTAACACCGTATTGTCTCTAATACGGTATTAAAGTTATGCCGTATTAGAGAGGTAATAGTAACACCGTATTGTCTCTAATACGGTATTAAAGTTATGCCCTATTAGTGAGGTAATAGTAACACCGTATTGTCTCTAATACGGTATTAAAGTTATGCCGTATTAGTGAGGTAATAGTAACACCGTATTGTCTCTAATACGGTATTAAAGTTATGCCGTATTAGAGAGGTAATAGTAACACCGTATTGTCTCTAATACGGTATTAAAGTTATGCCGTATTAGAGAGGTAATAGTAACACCGTATTAACTCTAATACGGTATTAAAGTTATGCCGTATTAGAGAGGTAATAGTAACACCGTATTGTCTCTAATACGGTATTAAAGTTATGCCGTATTAGAGAGGTAATAGTAACACCGTATTAACTCTAATACGGTATTAAAGTTATGCCGTATTAGTGAGGTGATAGTAACACCGTATTGTCTCTAATACGGTATTAAAGTTATGCCGTATTAGTGAGGTGATAGTAACACCGTATTGTCTCTAATACGGTATTAAAGTTATGCCGTATTAGTGAGGTGATAGTAACACCGTATTGTCTCTAATACGGTATTAAAGTTATGCCGTATTAGTGAGGTGATAGTAACACCGTATTGTCTCTAATACGGTATTAAAGTTATGCCGTATTAGAGAGGTAATAGTAACACCGTATTGTCTCTAATACGGTATTAAAGTTATGCCGTATTAGTGAGGTGATAGTAACACCGTATTAACTCTAATACGGTATTAAAGTTATGCCGTATTAGTGAGGTGATAGTAACACCGTATTGTCTCTAATACGGTATTAAAGTTATGCCGTATTAGAGAGGTAATAGTAACACCGTATTAACTCTAATACGGTATCTAAGTTATGCCGTATTAGTGAGGTAATAGTAACACCGTATTGTCTCTAATACGGTATTAAAGTTATGCCGTATTAGTGAGGTGATAGTAACACCGTATTGTCTCTAATACGGTATTAAAGTTATGCCGTATTAGTGAGGTAATAGTAACACCGTATTGTCTCTAATACGGTATTAAAGTTATGCCGTATTAGAGAGGTAATAGTAACACCGTATTGTCTCTAATACGGTATTAAAGTTATGCCGTATTAGAGAGGTAATAGTAACACCGTATTGTCTCTAATACGGTATTAAAGTTATGCCGTATTAGAGAGGTGATAGTAACACCGTATTAACTCTAATACGGTATTAAAGTTATGCCGTATTAGTGAGGTGATAGTAACACCGTATTGTCTCTAATACGGTATTAAAGTTATGCCGTATTAGTGAGGTAATAGTAACACCGTATTGTCTCTAATACGGTATTAAAGTTATGCCGTATTAGAGAGGTAATAGTAACACCGTATTAACTCTAATACGGTATTAAAGTTATGCCGTATTAGAGAGGTAATAGTAACACCGTATTGTCTCTAATACGGTATTAAAGTTATGCCGTATTAGAGAGGTAATAGTAACACCGTATTAACTCTAATACGGTATTAAAGTTATGCCGTATTAGTGAGGTGATAGTAACACCGTATTAACTCTAATACGGTATTAAAGTTATGCCGTATTAGTGAGGTGATAGTAACACCGTATTGTCTCTAATACGGTATTAAAGTTATGCCGTATTAGTGAGGTGATAGTAACACCGTATTAACTCTAATACGGTATTAAAGTTATGCCGTATTAGAGAGGTAATAGTAACACCGTATTGTCTCTAATACGGTATTAAAGTTATGCCGTATTAGAGAGGTAATAGTAACACCGTATTAACTCTAATACGGTATTAAAGTTATGCCGTATTAGAGAGGTAATAGTAACACCGTATTGTCTCTAATACGGTATTAAAGTTATGCCGTATTAGAGAGGTGATAGTAACACCGTATTGTCTCTAATACGGTATTAAAGTTATGCCGTATTAGTGAGGTGATAGTAACACCGTATTGTCTCTAATACGGTATTAAAGTTATGCCGTATTAGTGAGGTGATAGTAACACCGTATTAACTCTAATACGGTATTAAAGTTATGCCGTATTAGTGAGGTGATAGTAACACCGTATTGTCTCTAATACGGTATTAAAGTTATGCCGTATTAGTGTGGTAATAGTAACACCGTATTGTCTCTAATACGGTATTAAAGTTATGCCGTATTAGAGAGGTAATAGTAACACCGTATTGTCTCTAATACGGTATTAAAGTTATGCCGTATTAGAGAGGTAATAGTAACACCGTATTGTCTCTAATACGGTATTAAAGTTATGCCGTATTAGAGAGGTAATAGTAACACCGTATTGTCTCTAATACGGTATTAAAGTTATGCCGTATTAGTGAGGTAATAGTAACACCGTATTGTCTCTAATACGGTATTAAAGTTATGCCGTATTAGTGAGGTAATAGTAACACCGTATTGTCTCTAATACGGTATTAAAGTTATGCCGTATTAGAGAGGTAATAGTAACACCGTATTGTCTCTAATACGGTATTAAAGTTATGCCGTATTAGAGAGGTAATAGTAACACCGTATTAACTCTAATACGGTATTAAAGTTATGCCGTATTAGAGAGGTAATAGTAACACCGTATTGTCTCTAATACGGTATTAAAGTTATGCCGTATTAGAGAGGTAATAGTAACACCGTATTAACTCTAATACGGTATTAAAGTTATGCCGTATTAGTGAGGTAATAGTAACACCGTATTGTCTCTAATACGGTATTAAAGTTATGCCGTATTAGAGAGGTAATAGTAACACCGTATTGTCTCTAATACGGTTTTAAAGTTATGCCGTATTAGTGAGGTGATAGTAACACCGTATTGTCTCTAATACGGTATTAAAGTTATGCCGTATTAGTGAGGTAATAGTAACACCGTATTGTCTCTAATACGGTATTAAAGTTATGCCGTATTAGTGAGGTGATAGTAACACCGTATTGTCTCTAATACGGTATTAAAGTTATGCCGTATTAGTGAGGTGATAGTAACACCGTATTATCTCTAATACGGTATTAAAGTTGAGACTCTTTGTGAATCCCGGCCCTGGTACAAAGCGAGACGGGCACTTTAATCGAAGTCTCGCTGCTTATGGAATGTTCTAATCCGACAAAGTACGCACTTGCTTGCCATGTTTGAATGACGCAATGCTAATTAACTTTTAATGCGAATAATTTGACACTGACATTAAAAGATAAAATCAAATCCGAGATCAAAGCAAAGTGAACAGTCTGGTTCGAAGCGGCGCGCCACTCCGAGTCGGACACGTGTAAGTCAGGTATACGCGACATCGAACATGAAACGGACCGCGCGCCGTCCGCAAAAGGGCAAGAGCGCCGACCGCTGCCTGTGCTCGGGCCGCCGACTCCCCATCATCATCATCGGCGGCGGCGGCCGTAAAACACCAAGACCGCGCGTTCACTTTGTTACTGTAAACAGACAATCAATCCGCGCGCGGCCAACAGGTTGTCTGACTGGTGCCATGGCTATTTTCGGCGCGCGCACCCGCTTCCGGTATACGGTCGGCGAGGCCATGTGCATGATCTCTCCCCATGCAGATCGTGGCCCTCGACGATGGCTGCCGGTCCCCGGGTATGGGAGTGGTTCGAATCTGTGTCGCACTGGCTGTCCAAAGGTCCCGGCGTTTTGGGGACCCCCGACATCTGGCGCGGATTTAAGGACTCTAAAAGAAAACGCGCCTCTTTTGCGTGTTAACTTTTCAAAAAAAAAAAATCCTTTCCTTAAAAAAAGTATACATCGTCTGTGGGGGCCCACGTGGTCGGGAAACTGGGGGGCCCCACGGCCAAATTTGCTCGGGGCCCCGGCGGCAATCGCCACCCTTTGCGTCCCTTGCCCAGAGTTCCAATTTCTTCGCAAGCAGTGCAGCTTCTTGTTTTAATAACAGATCCATATGTTTTTCAAGCCAAATTCATTCTTCTGCTCTATTGTGCGGCAGCTAAGCGAGTACACAACTCCTGATTGTCCGCTCCTCTGACGTCACGGCGCTTCGGTCTGACTTGCTGGACGGGCAGACTGTGGGAAACGAACACGAATAGCACAGGAGTAAGGCGGGTTTTAGCCGAGTTTGGAGGCCTGTCAACAAGCTCCTGTTGGTCATATTAAGTTGAAATTTTAACCGCGTAAGAATCACTATTATTTTGATTACATTTTAAAATTTCATAAAGTTTTGATGGCAATCTCCGTTGATGCACAGGTTTGAAATGTGGGCGATTTTAATGCAAAGTTCATACGACCTCGCAATCTTTCCAGCACCCTGGCATCGGCCTTCAAGCGAAAACACACGCCACTAAGGGTCGCTCCTCCTGCCTGGACTTGTCTATTCAGTCAGCCAGAGGCTGCTCATCAAGATCATCGGCCTGTGCGTTTCCTTATATCTCAGGACCACAATTCGGAGATCCACTAACACACGCACATCCCGATTCTTCTCTCACACTACCTACTTCATCACCTGTACGAGCCCTTTTAGTAACTTGGGTCGAAAATTAGAAACCTAGCGGGCACACGAAAAACAACATGAACGCACTAAACCTTATTTAACGGTAAAAAGGAAAGTGTCTTCGCATTTTCCTCCTGGACCCACTGCTGCTAGACACGAGCAAAGAGTATCAAAACTACCCATGACCATAGCGCCTTTTGTCTGCCTCAAGACATGGCTGGAAAGTTTTCAAACACTTTGCTCATGTCTAGTAGCAGAGGGCCCATGTGCAAGTAAGCTCTCCTTCTCAACATGAAATGGATAATAATAATGCTGATAAGAAATGATAACACTTTCCAATTTACGTTTAGCCGTCGTGGGAATGAGAAGGCCTCCAGTTTTGTACAATGTGAATGTGTGTGTGTGTTTGTTGTGTGAGTGCAGAGACCGAGATCGAATCCAGATGATTACATCCACGGGGCGGACATGACGGACAAATCGAGTGATGAGGATCTAGTTATCATCTGTCTCTCTCACTCTCTCCTTCGAGGAGGGACCTCGCTGGATCGACCACCTTCCGACGAATTCAGCCTCAACGTTTCGACGACCGACGCCGCCGCCGGGGCCGGGTCAAATACCGACATGCGTCAGTCCGTCCCCGGTATACCTGGTACTATATATACACTAGTACCAGGTAACCAGTGGCGTAACTACCGTAGGGGCGGGCGGGGCGACCGCCCCGGGGCCAAGAGGTTTTCCCAACTAAGGGGGCCCATCGGTCGGCGAAATCATGTAATATGGCTACTCCAGTCTCGACTCACGACCAATTTATAATTGATTTGCGTTATACCATTCGAGCGGATAAACGACATGGGAATTTCATAACTATACAGATTTCTGGCAACGCATGCTCATTCAACATAATTTTGAGTTCTACTTCAGGGGTTTCATAAAGTAGCAACAGTAAACACGAACACAACTTGGTAGGTTCCTTCATTCGTAGACGCGGGTTGCGTATATTGACTTCGCGTTCGGGCGTATTGGTTGACACAAAATAAATTTATTTGTCGATCAAAACAATATACAATATAGCATTTTTCCGTCGCCAGCGGACGCTCCCCCGGGGGGGGGGGGGGGCTAGGAAAATACCTATAGTTACGCCACTGCAGGTACCACAAACACGTCGCCAGACGACGCCACACGCGGCACTGTCCGACTCCACCGCTAGGCGCTCTGCTCACACGGCCTATCGGAACACACGGTCTTCTGCACGCGGTCCCGGGCCGGCACGTAGTCACTAGGCGCATGTCCATCGCCGCCCGCTCGAATAGATGCACGCCCGATTGACGGCAATTGACCACGTCAAGGCGTCGAACGCGCCTCCCCCCCCCCCCCCCCCCCCCCCCCCCCCCCCCCCCCCCCCCCCCCCCCCCCCCCCCCCCCCCCCCCCCCCCCCCCCCCGAGGTGCACGTCGTCGCGACTCCGATCAACGCGGCGCCTCGAGCGACCCGTCGTCGTCGTCGTCGTCGTCGTCGTCGTCCTCGAGACCAGGGACGACGCTAGGGGGGGGGGGGGGGCAGGGGGGCCGCGGCCCCCGGGGAAAAATACTCGGCCACCCCACTGCCCCCCCCCCCCCCCCCCCGTCGAACGAAAGTAAAGATACACACGAATTACAGCACTGAATTGCTTTGAAATCTGAATTTTGAGATTTAATTTATTTTCATAATGCTAGTCGTAACTGCAGAAAAGCTTTGAACTCTTTCCATTTCTGTGGGAAATACGTGAACCTCGGCTCAGGCTGTGACGCCAATCTTTACAATTTTCTTAGAAGGCATAATTGAAAATATCAATGAAACTTGTGTTATCAGGAATTCCGAGAGAAAAAGTAAGTAGCGCTTAAACTACGAATGCCCCCCCCCCCCCCCCCGCCCACCAACTTCTCGAAAAAAAAGTCGAGCGTGCCACCCCATGAAAATTTGGAGCTACCCTTGGCCGCCACCAGGAAAAATTCCTGGCGTCGTCACTGTCGTCGACCCCGCGTTATAATGGGATCGTCGCGTTCTCGGAACCCACCGCGTGGTCCATGAAGCCATGACGTCACCCCCTGCCTCTCCGCCCGGTCCGCGACTTTATTACCTCGGACCGGCGCCTGCGCCAAGTCGTTTAATCGGCGGAATTCGAAAGCCATTAGAATAATGAATTGTGTGTCGGTGGCGCGACGTGCGCATGCGTGCGAACGGGAGGCGCCGTCGTGTTGGCGCCACGGTCTTCTGGTTCCGCGAATCGGCGTCCGCGAATGTCTGGAATGTTGCGCCATTACCGGCCGTGTTACCGCCGTGTTACCGCCGTGTTACCGCCGTGTTACCACCGTGTTACCGCCGTGTTACCGCCGTGTTACCACCGTGTTACCACCGTGTAACCGCCGTGTTACCACCGTGTTACCGCCGTGTTACCACCGTGTTACCACCGTGTTACCGCCGTGTTACCGCCGTGTTACCACCGTGTTACCACCGTGTAACCGCCGTGTTACCACCGTGTTACCGCCGTGTTACCACCGTGTTACCACCGTGTTTCCACCGTGTTACCACCGTGTTACCACCGTGTTTCCACCGTGTTACCACAATCTTACCACCATGTAACCACCGTGTTACCACCGTGTTACCACCGTGTAACCGCCGTGTTACCACCGTGTTACCGCTGTGTTACCACCGTGTTACCGCCGTGTTACCACCGTGTTACCGCCGTGTTACCGCCGTGTTACCACCGTGTTACCGCCGTGTTACCGGCCGTGTTACCGCCGTGTTACCACCGTGTTACCGCCGTGTTACCGCCGTGTTACCGCCGTGTTACCACCGTGTTACCGCCGTGTTACCGCCGTGTTACCACCGTGTTACCACCGTGTTACCACCGTGTTACCACCGTGTTACCACCGTGTTACCACCGTGTTACCACCGTGTTACCACCGTGTTACCACCGTGTTACCACCGTTTTACCACCGTGTTACCACCGTGCTACCACCGTGTTACCACCGTGTTACCACCGTGTTACCACCGTGTTACCTCCGTGTTACCACCGTGTTACCTCCGTGTTACCACCGTGTTACCACCGTGTTACCACCGTGTTACCACCGTGTGACCACAGTTTTACCACCGTGTTACCACCATCTTACCACCGTTTTACCACCGTTTTACCACCGTGTTACCACCATCTTACCACCGTTTTACCACCGTTTTACCACCGTATTACCACCGTGTTAACCACCGTGTTTACCACCGTGTTACCACCGTGTTACCACCGTGTTACCACCGTGTTACCACCGTTTTACCACCGTATTACCACCGTGTTAACCACCGTGTTACCACCGTGTTACCACCGTGTTACCACCGTGTTACCACCGTGGTACCACCGTGTTTACCACGCGTTTGCGCGTTCTCAAGTCCAAACTGTCAGTCGCCAAGTCTTGTTTACTATTGGTTATGCGTTATACCACTCGCTCTTATTCGTGTTTACTATCGGTTATAGCTTTATACCACTCGCTCTTCCGAATGTTGTCGACAGTAGATTCAAATAACAAGTAGAATCAGAACGATATCAAAACGTCAAAACTTTCAAACGATATTGCGATGCTGTAACATGATTTACGAGTGTTCCCTTCGCATGCAGGAAGCTATTATTGTGTTTCGCTTTGGTTACAATTTTGTGGCAAGTCTAAAATTGGCCATGGACCCTAGTTCGTTTCATCTCGCACGCTGCTAGGCCTCGTGTGTTGTGTTTACTGGCGCTGGCGCTGAGTGCCTCCGAGGCGCCACCGCCGTCCTCGGTGTTTATACGACGCGCGGCACAAACATCGGCCGCCTAACGAGCCAAACTGCGGGGCGCTCGACGGCGTCCTAATCGCTCGTGGTGTAAACAAAACACTCGCGGCTACACGTGCACTTATACACCCTAGGGAGCCTATATAGGGCTAGAGAGTGGCCATCTCTGCGATGGCCCAGCTGGTCCTAGGGAGCCTATATACGGTCAGAGAGTGGCCATCTCTGCGTTTGGGCGCCACGTTTTTACCAGATTGATTTATTCGACAGACCTTTCAGCAGTAGTTGATACGTTACAAACTTACCTCACCATGTACATAATACGTAGATGTGCAAAGGAATGTGAGAAACTCATATAGACAACTGCCACGTGCTTCGTGATAAACTTGGTAAAAACATGGCGTTCGTTAAGCATGGAATTCGAACAGCCAATAGAAAAGTGTCATCATGTTGGCCACTCTCTAGCCCTATACAGGCTCTCTAGTACACCCTCATCGCAGAGCTCGGATGCATTTGTGTTTGCAGGGAAATTGGTCTAAATTGTTTATGTTGGGTGACGTCACCGAGCTATGCCGGGCCAAAAGGACGAGAAGAGAACACGCAACGCAAGTCGGGCATGTCCTTTCGGCCGAGAGTCAAAACGCGGTCTCGTCTCCAGCACGTGGCTGGGACGGACCATCGAGATCTAAGCCACAGGACCTGTAGGGGAAAAGACTATAGGAGGAGCCAGAGTCTTAAAATCCTCGCTTTCGACTGCACGTATGTATAAGTTTGAAAACGAATGCATTTTGCACATCTCGTTTGCTGCTGACAGTCTTTGAGCTACTGTAGCCTGGTTTCGACTTCGACGTGTGTTTCGTTTGCGTTCCCTCCATTGGTCACTTGTTGCATCGACCAATCTTGCACACACAGATATGGTGTTACCGCCGTTTCCCTAAACAGCGAAGGGTTTTTACGGCCATTCCTCTTTGACCCTTCGTTTGATACTAGTGCCGTCTCGGGATGTTGGTTACGATTCTTTTGTTTTCCGATATTGACTAGGGCTTCGCGAACGCAATTTTCGTTGCGTTGAAGATGAGCGTAGCGGTTTATATATTTAGCGGATAAAAAGGTGGAGGCAGAATTCCGATGAAAACCATGGAGCACCAATTGCCATGCCATTGCCTTCTCGAAAATTCTGATCACTTGAATATGTAGACGATTCTGACCTTTCTTTGTTTCTCTCTGAGCTGTCAGAGAGCGAAATTATGCTCATTTTGAGCTCTTTGAGCAATATGAACGGAAATACATACATGAAACTCATGCCCTAGGGTTTTTATTAGATTAGAGATATATTTCTGTTGAAGATTTACTTTCAATAACTTGCATGCACGAAGGCGAAATTGAAAAAATTTCTGATATCTGTCAAATTTTATCTTGGCAATTTTGAAGTCAACAAAGCTGGTGTGATGTTTCGATGTGGTTTCGATGGTTTCGAAGAGCAATATTCGACATTAAGAAAATTATGAAAAATTACGCACTTTTAGAAAAATTTCCGTTTTTATCCATATTCTCCCAATTTCGAATATTGGTATTTTCATGGTTTAAAGGGGAGGGGTATTGAGGATTTTCTTGGAAAACGCAGGGGGCCTAAGTTGACGATTCTTCGCTTCGTTCGCTTCGTTCGCTATACGCTCATCAATAACTGGAATGGAGTCAATCACCATGTGTCTAAACTCCATTTCACGTCGAGAAGGTGAGTAGATTAGCATCTTCCTCGAGGACCCACTGCTGCTAGACACGAGCCAAGAGTTCCAACCTTTACAAGTCATGTTTTGAGTCGGACAAAAGGCTATAAAAGCAGTTTTTACACTCTTAGATCATGTCTAGCAGCTGTGGGTTCTTTGGAAGATGCAAATCCACTCACCTTCTTAGCTGGAAATTGTTTTGACCGATATTGACCACTACAGCTTTACTGCTCGTCCCCGAGAATAAGAAGCCGCATCACGAATTGTTGGCTGCCGACCACGGGCGTTCGCCCTGGCTGGCCGTTGTTGCCATGGTCACGGTCTGCAGGCGGGCGGGCCCGGTCGTGCGTGCTGTCCCAATACGTCGCAACGCCCCTCCCACGCCGTCGGGGCGACCAGACCGTCGGGCGGCGCGGCGGTCGCGGTCGGCGTCGATGGCCTTGTCGCCCCCCCCCCCCCCCCCCCCCCCAACAAGTAACGCTCTCGGAGGCCCGTCGCGGCGAAAGGTGACCACTGGACTGGCGAGCTTCCGGACAATCGGCTTGCCCACAGGAAGCTGGGCTTCGACCAACGCGAGTCTGCTTTAGTGTGAACGGACACTCGGCGTCTTCCGCCACCTTGTTTCGCCTACGTGGATATTTATAGGTGCAGGTAAAGTTGGGATAGGTATTTTAATTTCACCAATTGCGTCAGGCTTTTTCCTCTGTCCTTCCTCATGCAATGAATCATCTTTGAGTCTCTCGCGGAATTCCCAGCCGGCAATTTCAACGACTTTCCGAACCTCGAGCTTTTTCCTGACTGAGCTGATCAGTGACCACCGCTGTTGGAGCAAATATTATAAAAGGGGGCCTGGCTGGGGCATTAAAAACGTCTCAGCCGTCATACCATAGATGAGTTAGTGCTCTCATCTATTGTCTTACTCTGCGCCGAAGCGACCTGTGTGTGTCCATGGGTTTGGGACACGTCACGGCGTCCAGCACCGGGCCGATGTCACGACGGGGACACCCGACGGACGAGGGTCCTTGCACGAAACACTCATTCGCGGCGCGTCGACGGCAGTCGCACCTTGCTTCCCGCCCAAAATCTGCCTTGCAAAGCGAACGCGCAGCCCACACATCGTACACAACAGCAGCACGAACGTGCGATCCAAAGCAAGGCGCGCATGCTTGCTGGCCGGCGGACGGCGCGCGAACGAGACTCCGACGCGAAGGTAACGCGACACCACGCCGACCGCATCGCGCCGTCGGCCAGGTATATTCGGTACCGAGTGGTATTAGGTATTAGGTGGCCTCCACCGCGTCGAGGGGTGTGGCGGGGGGCGGGGGGGGGGGGCGGGGGACTGCGTCAACAGAGGCTGCGCCCGCGAATGCCTTCGCCGCCTCCACGGCGGTCGCCGTCGGAGGATCGCGTTTCGGACACACGTGACCCGTGACCCGAGCGGGCATCGCTCAGCGCGTCATCAAACAAATACTCAGTGCGGTCCTAGTGCGGGTCGACGAAGACGCTATTTGCAAGCGCGAGCCGAGCGAGTGCTGCTGAAAGTTGTTCATTCGAGTTGAAGTTGCATTCATGTCGTTTTACTATCGGCGGAGGCGAGGAAATATCAAATATCAAATCTCATGTATTATTATTATTGTTATGAACGACCTCGAGATTGCGTGTGGTGAGGAAATCGTAAACGCCCCACGCTTCCAGAAAGAAGATCTCTATACACGTTTTCCTCAATATAATTACACGAAATGCTTTGTGTTACACTTGTATGCCATTTCAATGGTGGAAACTTGAACCCGATTCTCACATTTAGTATAATATTATATTCACGAAACGTTTAAAGCCCTCTGACTTCCTTGGCGACCTCCAATGACTCGCTATTTACATCGAACGTGCAGCGTCCCCCCAATCGACCCAGCACATATCGACCGTCGTCTCAAGAACAATGTCGCCGCCTCGGCACCAGCTCAGGCGTACCGAAGTCTGGCCGAACTCCTCGGGGTGTCGCCGTCGTCGACTCACCAGCCCGGCACACGCCGACACGGCCACCATCGACGCGGGCACCGCGCGCACGACGCCGTGGTAGTGGCAGTGCGGCGACGTCGGCGTCGTCGTCGCGTTGACGCCGCGCCGCCAGCGCTCGACACGCGCGCCCGGCGCCAGCAGCCGACGGTTCGGCCAGAGGTCGAGCTGTCTGACGACGCCGTCGACGGCCAACTGGTAGTGCACGACGGGCTCCTCGGCGGGCGTCGAGCGGCGCGACCGGGGGTGCGCGTCGAACGGATGGTGGTGGTCGAGGTGGTGCGAGAGGAACGCCCCGGATGCGGACGTCTTGCGCGGCACGACGATCTCGAACGAGGACAGCGCGCGCGTGTAGAGACCTGCGCAGGACAACAACATAAACGTTAGGAGGTTCGAGATCTAAAGGTGCTGAAATCAACGTTTCAGTCTCGACTGACAAACCATGATGGACGAATTCTGTTATCTGTGCGTTAAGCCCCGTTTACGTGGGACAGCATTTTTGACTAATAAAATTCTGCCACAGCATTAAAATGCGTCAAAATAATATGACTATATTTCTTATTATATTGGTGTATTATTTCGTATATCATCATATAATGTTATATTATCGAAGCGAAATCATCAATTTCACTACTGGTAAAAAAAAGCACTTGTGTGTGTGTTTTTTTTTGTATAAGTAATATATAAGTATAACATAAAATAGTGATAAACTGTATAATGTGTCAATACAACGTTAATTAGAGCCATTGTTATTTTGACGGCATGCAACTTTTGTCAAAATGCTCCCATGTATGTCAACGGGGCTTAAGTCTGTTCAATGAGCTCCGAAGTCGAGCCGTTTCCTTCACCTCGTACGGGATACACCTTTCGTCGGATCGCGACGAAACATATATTTTCGGAATCTTCACACTTCGGACAACCAAGTGAACCATTTTCATTTCGCAAGATTCACTCGTCTATTACTTACAAGAGTTTTAAAATAACCTTGTTTAGCCGGTTCATTGAAAGATGTATATAAGGGTAAATTCCAGCTAAGAATTAACCTCTTACCGTAGGGCCACACCCGTTATCCGATCGCAACGAAACAAATATCTACGGAATCCTCACACTTTGGACAACCAATTGAATATTTCAGAACCTCGAAATATCTCTTGGAAATCCATAAAAAGTTGAATTCAATTAACCTCAACAACCATCAATGAATGGCCTTAAAACTCGGTATGAATGAATCAGCGACGACGTCGTCGTCGTCGTCGTCGTCGTCGTCGTCGTCGTCGTCGTCGTCGTCGTCGTCGTCGTCGTCGTCCCGGCGAGCGGCAACCAGTTATCAGCTGCAGGCCGAAGGATGGTCGCGAGGAGAGACCGAAGGAGCGGAGGACGACGACGTAGAGGGCTGTCGATGCGAGGGAGTGGCCGAGCCGGATGACCGCGCTCTGCTGGAAGCCCTCGATGTCTTAACGTGTACCGATCGCTTGCTGATTACAACACACAGGGATTACAGGGACGTCGATCAATTGCGACAACTTCACGAACCACCCGCTTGGGATGGGGGACATTTAGGCTCGGGACTTTGGAGAGAATATGTTTTTACTATATAGATTTAAACTGTTAGTTTTATGGCTAGAAAGTCTTACGGTTCCTGGATACCTCCACTGCCGTCACCTTATGCTATTATGCGCTTTTTGACTAAACCGTACGAGATAACCTAATAAAATAAGCTAGGGAGTTGTAGATAAAGAATTAATCTGTGACGGCAATCGAGCCTTTTTCTCAAATTTAATCACCTTCGTCTCGTTATCCATTCACGAAAAAGCGCAAAAGAAGCAAAATACAATATTTTAAGCAAAAGGTTTTGGCCCTTTTAGACCCAAAAAATTGATAAACGGCTCCGATACCGATTAATTTCAAGAGGTGAATGGTCCCTTAACATTTTCGTTGTCTGACTTCGACGTTCACTTGTACGGAAAGACAATAGATTTTCATCAGATGATTCAACGAAATCTTGATGCAATATTTTCACATTAAATATGCATTTCAATTATTTTCAAACATGGCGAGCAGCAAGCGAATTGTTTCAAGTTGGCCAGCCTAAAGCCCATCCACTTAACGAATCCCACCCGCTCGTGCAGTCGCCCACTCTCCCTCAAGCAAGACTCTCTACCGCGACCGAGAACACGTCGAGGATGTCCAGCGCTCCGGCCATGCCTTGCCTTGCCTCCGCGAGAGACTGACGCATGCGCCACCCATGCGCTCGGCATAATGGGCACCATGGGCATGCGCGTACACCGTTTCACTATACGACCCGCTCCTAGCTCGCCCACAGCCCCGGCACGGCCCGGCAGACATGGAAGATGCCTCGCTTCATCTGCTGAGTTGTTTCCAATTCGTCGAGAGATTTATGTGTCCTCTCGGCACGGCCAAGCCGCGTCTCCCACCTGACAATCACCCGCGAGTATCGAGTGGGCGGTGGGCCCCGCGCTCGGGCCGGCCGTGGTCGTTGCTAGCGCGCGCTATCTGATTTCTAAAATCCTTTTATGCTTTGTGCCACCTCGGCTGCTCGCCGATCTGCAAGCGATTGCGGCTCGCCGACGACGACGACGACGACGACGACGACGACGACGACGACGACGACGACGACGAGTCAGGGACGGGGAACGAGTTTCTGCCCGGCATGGCTTTATTCAGTCAATGAAACGAAGTAAGGCGAGTGCCGGTCGAGGGTGCAGACCAAAGATACTTAAAATATATATGCAGACTCATAGTCCTCACTGGGACGGGCTCTGGCACGCCGACCAGCGCAAGAGGAGGTGCTGATGTACCTACCCATGCGACATGTTCTTGTCGTTCCTAGATGAAGATGGTTATGTTTGTATATTATACCATGATGTTATCACAAGGCATTGTTATTCCTGCAGCAGTCCACTTAACTAGCAGAGCGTCGTGCGCTCCGTTTTATTTAGCATTCAAATCCCAGCTGGAAATAGTTTTTTTCAAGAAGCTTCGCGACGCTTTCGTTCCACACATGTCAGCGCATGCGCGCTTTTGCCCGTGGTGGTGAACAACCGGTGCAGTGAAATGGGGGGGGGGAGCTTTCATTTGTCAATTAACGCTGCTCACTGTAAACTGAGCAGAGAGACATTTATGGCAAGACCAGAGTACGGCATGCCGCGCCGAGCTGCATCGGTCGAGCGCGCGCCTGCGCACAGAGTCCATTCATTGAATGTGGCGACGTCGGTCTTACAATCAGTGATGTATCTTCGACCATTGCTGGCCGGGATACGCAACTAGCTCAGCGCTGTGTGTATCCCATGCAACCTTCGACCATTGCTAGCCGGGATACGCAACTAGCTCAGCGCTGTGTGTATCCCATGCAACCTTCGACCATTGCTAGCAGGGACACGCAACTAGCTCAGCACTGTATGTATCCCGTGCAACCTTCGACCATTGCTAGCCGGGATACGCAACTAGCTCAGCGCTGTATGTTTCCCGTGCAACCTTCGACCATTGCTAGCCGGGATACGCCACTAGCTCAACGCTGTGTGTATCCCATGCAACCTTCGACCATTGCTAGCAGGGACACGCAACTAGCTCAGCGCTGTATGTATCCCGTGCAACCTTCGACCATTGCTAGCCGGGATACGCAACTAGCTCAACGCTGTGTGTATCCCATGCAACCTTCGACCATTGCTAGCCGGGATACGCAACTAGCTCAACGCTGTGTGTATCCCGTGCAACCTTCGACCATTGCTAGCCGGGATACGCAACTAGCTCAGCGCTGTATGTTTCCCGTGCAACCTTCGACCATTGCTAGCCGGGATACGCAACTAGCTCAACGCTGTGTGTATCCCATGCAACCTTCGACCATTGCTAGCAGGGACACGCAACTAGCTCAGCGCTGTATGTATCCCGTGCAACCTTCGACCATTGCTAGCCGGGATACGCAACTAGCTCAACGCTGTGTGTATCCCATGCAACCTTCGACCATTGCTAGCCGGGATACGCAACTAGCTCAACGCTGTGTGTATCCCGTGCAACCTTCGACCATTGCAGCCGGGATATACGCAACTAGCTCAACGCTGTGTGTATCCCATGCAACCTTCGACCAATGCTAGCCGGGATACGCAACTAGCTCAGCGCTGTATGTTTCCCGTGCAACCTTCGACCATTGCTAGCCGGGACACACAACTAGCTCAACGCTGTATGTATCCCATGCAACCTTCGACCATTGCTAGCCGGGATACGCAACTAGCTCAGCGCTGTGTGTTTCCCATGCAACCTTCGACCATTGCTAGCCGGGATACGCAACTAGCTCAGCGCTGTATGTTTCCCGTGCAACCTTCGACCATTGCTAGCCGGGATACGCAACTAGCTCAGCGTTGTATGTTTCCCATGCAACCTTCGACCATTGCTAGCCGGGATACGCAACTAGCTCAACGCTGTGTGTATCCCATGCAACCTTCGACCATTGCTAGCTGGGATACGCAACTAGCTCAGCGCTGTATGTATCCCATGCAACCTTCGACCATTGCTAGCCGGGACACGCAACTAGCTCAGCGCTGTATGTTTCCCATGCAACCTTCGACCATTGCTAGCCGGGACACGCAACTAGCTCAACGCTGTATGTGTCCCATGCAACGTTAAAGTATAGGCCTTACAAGCTGTCATCATCGGTCAGACCAACTCTATAACCATGATTATGTCGTTATGTATTGCCATTTAAAAGATTAAACATTTACTAGTACATTCTAAATAAGTAAATTGAATTTTAGAAGTAGCTAAATAATCCCCTCGTTTGTTTGTTTTAATGTTTATTCAGTTTTAAGATAACGGGAAAACGGCAACATACATGTTGAACGCAGTGAGAGCTGGCACGGCATAGGTTGCCTATCCCGTACCGGAGCAGTGATCGAAGGTTGCAGAGAGAGGAAGAATCAGCGAGGGATTGTGAGTCCCCCCTCCCCCATCACCCATGTTTTGGTGGAATTGATTGCAAACTGGTGGGAAGATGTTGAGAAAAGCGATAAAACGTATGACACAAATGGAAGTCGTTTATCCATGGTATACATATCGATTATGTAAGGTTTATACACCTACGGCACACATGGTAGTTGGCTACCTGACGACAAGTACCAGCCAACAAGAGGAGCCGAATGCAGAACACCTTTAATTGTGTAATTACACCAAGGGTCGCAAGGCGCCGCGATTTGCAGAGCGCCGCCCCCCAGCTTCATTGATGGATGCATGGACCACATAATATTATAATCCTTTGTAAAGCTTGAGGCAGTATTAAATGCGTACATGCCCACATCTTGCTGCACAAGTCGCTCGTTTCCCCAGCGACGTGCATCTTTTATTGCATTGTTGATCGCTTGAACGATGGTTTCATGCCGTCCGGTTTTCCGGCCCTGAAACGACCCGGGTTTGGGTAAATCACGCGGCGCCAAACGAAGCGTATCGAGTCGCTAGTTCCCACGGCGCTCGCTTGGCCAACGGCGTGTGCTGCTGCAAAGCACCGGGGTTCGAGGGGCGACCGTTTGCTACCACCTCCTAAGGGGTGCTACCACCTCCCAAGAGGTGCCATTGTTTCGTGGTGTGATGCTCCCGTCGGAGATAAGAAGAAATTTCCTTGCAGTCCGTTTCCAGGACCTCTTCGGGATCAAGATTCACGAGGAAGAGATTTTCAAACCCCACGAGATTCTCATCTCCTTGACAACATGACTGAACCTGATTGGCTGAGAATACCCTTTAGTGAATCATGAGACCAGAGAGGAAACGATTTCGACGCCGACCTTTATTTAACACAATCGCCCTCATGGACACCACAAAAAGGAATCGCACCCAAGAATTGAGAAGACAACACCATGACTTGTGCTTGTCCAGCGATTGCAACTCTGACGCTGTTTCAGCTGCCAGCTTTTCCAGGTCGTCGGTGCCGAGCCCGCGGATTAAGGAGCCTAAACGGAGCCAGATGTGCGCGACGGCGATGAATGAACGCGACGCAGCAGCGTTTGGCGCGCAAAAACCCAAGCCGCGCGTGCGCCGCGCTGCGAGTGACTCACGTCCGCCGACCGACCGGGGTCCGGTCCGGCCAGCAGGTTGCTGTTAGCGCCGCGCGAGGCGTGTTCGGGCCCGGCCGAGCGCGATGACCCGCATGGGGGGCCGCACGGGGGGCGCACAGGGGGCGCACGGGGGGCCGCACGGGGGGCCGCACGGGGGCCGCACGGGGGCCGCACGGGGGCCGCACGGGGGCCGCACGGGGGCCGCCCGGGGGGCCGCACGGGGGCCGCACGGGGGGCCGCACGGGGGCCCGAAGGGACGTGTGTCGTTCGGGCATGCGCACTACGCGTGTGTTGTCTTCGAAGTGAGAGAGAGAGAGAGTAAAGCCTCGTTCAGTGCTAGGAAACATTGTGTTCGCTCACTCTTTGGGCACGGACGGCAGAGCCAATAAAAAATGGCCGACCAAAAACAGCTGATTTTCTGTACCGTTTTAGTGAATAATTTCCAAGCTGCACGTTGTATTTCGATCAGAAAACAGTATTGCTTTGTGTTGATACTCTGAACACTTTACTTCCTGTCTGCACACAAGTCAAACAAAACTGAAATTACGAAATCATGACGTTCAATATAACCCCACTTTTCAATTGTGAGCGGCCGAACTTTGCGCGCCGCAGCCAAAAGTTCAACACGGCTCAAGTCTGAAACGTTCGCGCAGAAGTTGAGCATCAGTCTGTCACGTGACTAAATCGCGGGCTGTGATTGGCTGATCGCAAGCTAGACTTGTGTGAGCGAACACAATGTTTCCTAGCACTGAACGAGGCATAAATCGCGGGCTGTGATTGGCTGATCGCAAGCTAGACTTGTGTGCGCGAACACAATGTTACCCATAGCACTAAACGAGGCACAAGAGAGAATGTGGTCGGGGACAAAGCAGTCCGTTGGCGATTCTATAGACGCATTTCGCGGTTCGTTCGTCAAATCCCAATGTGGAACAGTTCCCTGAATGCAATATGGCTTCTCGGTACGCTGGAATTAATTTGAGTTTGCCACTCTTATGGGGATCTCATATCATAGAGTACCATACCATAGAATCAAATGATAAGTTTTTGTCATTACCATTAAAAAAGGTATTTATCATTGGATTTTTTAAGTATTAAACATAAAATAGAATAAAGTGTATCAGTTTTTATACACAAAATTCTGTTAGGGGTGGCACCTGAATATTTAAAGAATATGATTAATATTGTGGACAGTGTACATAATCATAATACTAGAAAGAGGAAAAATATATTTATCCAGTCTTTTAAGTTAAATATGTATACTGACGAAAGGTTTAAGTGATTACAACAAATTAGCGGCTATAATTAGGAATACGAAATCAATAATAGATTTTAAAAAGGAAACGTTAAATAAATTTAAAAGTGAAATGTACAGTGAATTTGTTAGCGGGTAATCGGATAATACAATATAATGTATTTTGAATAGCAACTGTTTCAAACAAACAAACAATTATTTACCATTTTGCTCTTTGCAAATCGTAAAAGAGTCAAATGATTCTTTACTTTGAAGTCCACCAGGCCGTGGTAATCTTAGGCTAACACGACTGTATAATTCCTGAATTGCAGACCACTTTCGATTATTAGTTATTACGTTTATTCGACGAGCCGCGCCGGCATGAGCGCTCCCCATGGCGGGCACTTCACTGCGCATGCTCCCTTGACCCACCCTCGGGCCGCGCGCACAATCTGCGCACTGCGTCCCACGCCTGCGCCAGTCACTCATTGCGCAGTTGCCCGCGCCATAACACTAACTATGGTCGGCTCAGTGAATATGCGACAATGTTTGCTCGTACAATTTCGTACCTGATCAACATGATTTAAAGTGTTGGGGTCACTCGTATAATAGAGGGATTAGTTACTTTCTTATATGTAAATGTATACTTACATGCTGAGGAGCTTAGTCCAGACTAGACTGAATTTATTACTCGGTGTGGCATTATGTGTAAGTGCCTATAAGACATTTCCACAAGTAACAGTGGTTACAGGTAAGATCGACGCATGGGCCCTCGCAACTGGGTGCCGTTACGTTAATGCCACAATACAATATTATATACAATATATATATTATATATATATTATATAATATATAATATATAATATATTATATAATATATTATATTATATTATACAATATAATATAATTTATAACTGAATATTTAAACAAGCTCCGTTGAGTTTCTCTTAACGAGTTGTCGCACAACTTGTGGGTGCGAACGGGGCTAGGGTGTACGAATTTCGCGCGATTTATTTTGCTTTCGACCAAGAATAATACAGGCGGCCTCCAAGGCTCAATGCAACCTCTGAATTGCAACCTCTGGCTGAATGAAAATCGGAGAAGTCTAGAGTATTTGACTTCAGTTGGAAAAATTGCACGAGTGGGTATTTGAATATATTATATGCCAATTAAAGTATCGACAAAAATAATTGTGAAGTCTATAGAATCGATATCAATCAAATAGCAAAAGCAGAATAGCATTTTCTATTGAGGACACAGAGCAAGTTATAAATACAGGTTGTAAGTTTCAAAACTGCCACAAAGCTCCCTCTGTAGTAAGTTATGAAACTCTTAGCTCGTGGTTAACAGCACATTGGTCTTGCTATAGCAAAATTGCAGACCCATCCTTCTTTTTGGGGTGCGAGGGAGTGTACCAACAGACGCAGGTTTTCGAAGTCAAAACCAAGAGCTTGATTTCACGTACAGCGATTCGCCCAAAACGAGTCCAGTCTCGATTCTGTCGACTCAAAACGTCTGAACGAAGCAAGTGGGCCTCCCCGTCTTATAGCGGTCGGCGTTGACATATCGGATATGTGCGATCACCCGAGCACCGGGCGTCGATGAGCAAGTCAGGGAAGTCCGAGTGAAGTCAGGAAGTCCGAGTGAAGCTAGGGAAGTCCGAGTGAGGTCAGGGAAGTCCGAGTGAAGTCAGGAAGTCCGAGTGAAGCCAGGAAGTCCGAGTGAAGTCAGGGAAGTCCGAGTGAAGCCAGGGAAGTCCGAGTGAAGCCAGGGAAGTCCGAGTGAAGTCAGGGAAGTCCGAGTGAAGTCAGGGAAGTCCGAGTGAAGCCAGGGAAGTCCGAGTGAAGTCAGGGAAGTCCGAGTGAAGCCAAGGATGTCCGAGTAAAGTCAGGGAAGTCCGAGTGAAGTCAGGGAGGTCCGAGTGAAGCCAGGGAAGTCCGAGTGAAGTCAGGAAGTCCGAGTGAAGCTAGGGAAGTCCGAGTGAGGTCAGGGAAGTCCGAGTGAAGTCAGGAAGTCCGAGTGAAGCCAGGAAGTCCGAGTGAAGTCAGGGAAGTCCGAGTGAAGCCAGGGAAGTCCGAGTGAAGCCAGGAAGTCCGAGTGAAGTCAGGGAAGTCCGAGTGAAGTCAGGGAAGTCCGAGTGAAGCCAGGGAAGTCCGAGTGAAGTCAGGGAAGTCCGAGTGAAGCCAAGGATGTCCGAGTAAAGTCAGGGAAGTCCGAGTGAAGTCAGGGAGGTCCGAGTGAAGCCAGGGAAGTCCGAGTGAAGTCAGGAAGTCCGAGTGAAGTCAGGGAGGTCCGAATGAAGCTAGGGAAGTCCGAGTGAAGCCAGGGAAGTCCGAGTGAAGCCAGAGAAGTCCGAGTGAAGTCAGGGAGGTCCGAGTGAAGCCAGGGAAGTCCGAGTGAAGTCAGGGAGTCCGGGCGGCGCTATTCCGTTTCGTGCCTCGTAGACGCAATGTTAAATTTCCCGCATTTCAATTGGCTTTTTGGCAGTTTGTCCGCAGCTGGCCTGAAGAAATGACCCCGGGTACACAGTTCTAGAACCTACTGTGATGTTTCAGGAGTAATGCAATTAAAAACTTGAGTACATCCTCGACACGCACGATAGAGTACGGAGATGCACACAGAAATGACGAAGATTTGAAGCAAGAAAACGATTTCAAAGTGAAATGCGATGTAAATATGATGATTCAAGTCGTCCAATTGACTTTGATACCAGTTTGCTACCAATATGGTACCAATATTTTACACTGCCAGTATGATTGCCAAACCGTAGAAATGTAACACGCGTTCGGTCGGCGCTCGGCGACGGGCACTGCAGCCACGGCGAGCTCGTCGCTCTCCTCGGCGCGATGGACCAGGCTCGACGTGCACATACATGGGTCGGTATGTCGACCAGCGACCGCCGTGCTTCCAGCGATCGGCGAAAAAACTCGCGAAAATACGTGTTTTGTCGCGGTAGACTCACATTTAGTTGGCGGTCGCCTTTTTTGCGTGTTTGTTTTTTTGTTCCGTTCCGTTGTTGTTGTTGTTGTCTTGGTTGCCATGCGGGCGCGGCGAGAAATGAGACAACAGGAAACACAAGAGCGGACATTCAATGCCATCGTCGACCTGACACTTAATCGGCTGATTATGTAATGACATAAAGTTGACAAGGAAAAGTGCAGGAATTCCTCGGGGCGTGCGGAAGGTCACTCGGAATTTCGGGAAAACGTTTCAATTCGACGACATGCGTGGATTTCTCTGCTGCGTGCGCGAGTAATTTACACGCATGGGAATCGCGATCTTCAATCGCCTCTTGCAAGATGCACAACGACACGCTTGTTTATAACGTTGCCTTTTAATCACTGCACCTTTCCAACAAATTCTATAACATGCTTTGTATTTATTCTTCGAAGGCTCTGAAACAATCCCTATAACGTTGATCAATTAAATAAAGTTCATTCGCCCCGTTTAAATGGGAGCATTTTTGACAAAAGTCTGCCTCAAAAGTTTGTCAAAATAACTTGGCTATATAAATGTTGTATTGGCAAATTATATACAGTTTATCACTATTTTATGTTATACTTATATATTATTTATAATAATCATTTTAATATCATATATTATGTTGTATAATACACCAATATAATTTTAAATATAGCCATGTTATTTTAACGTCACAAAAATGCAGTGGAAGACTTTAGTCAAAAATGCAGTCCCATGTAAACAATGGGGCTTACCCCCAAAATCGGTACAGCTCATACCCTGAGCAGCGACCTGCGTAGCGCCCAGAAGCGTCGCCAGGAGGACGACGTCGTGGAATCGACGTCGCGACGTCGGCATGGCGACGGGTGGCGGCGGCGGCGGCGGGGGGGGGGGGGGGCGGGGGCGTTTGCTATCAACTGTCACGCGTGTGCAAGGCACGGGAGTGGGACCGCGACGCGACCGCTCCGTGCGGCGAACGGAACACGACTGAGATGTCGCGTGCCTCGGCGCGGACCTCGCAGCCTCCGCCGTCCTCCGACCGTCGGCCGGGCGATCCCAGCACGCCGCCAGTCTAAAGGAGGCATTAAAATCTCCAGCGCGTTCGCGGCTCGCGTGTTGCGATGACGCAATCGCGCGGCGTGCGGCGTCACGACGCCCCCCGTCTGGCGACCACGACGCCGTTTTGGCCCCGAGGGTGCGAGATAGGAAAACCTCCCATGGACCCCTATTCGGTGACTTTTCAGATGTGAGATGAATCACAGATGAAATGAAATGAGAGTTAGAAACTTTGTTGGTTCTACATGAGAACATAGACGACCTTGGAGTTGTCACTCTCATTTCTTGTCATCTCACTTCGAAACAGTTACAGAATAGGGTCCTGTCTAGCGGTTTTGTAACTTTTACACATGCCGTTATCGGCTGATGTATAATATCCCTATAGTTGCCAGTGTAATTTTTTTACTTTGTAACCGAGAACGGCAAAGTCAGAGGTACGAAATCGCAGTCTTCAACTATAGGGAATTTCCAAAACCTTTTTCCTCAGCCTAGCTATATTTCGTAACTCTGACTTTGCCGTTCTCGGTTACAAAGTTACAAAATTAACATGGACAACAATAGGGATTTTCTCCATCAGAACCGATAACGGCATCACGTAAAATTTACAATCAGTGGTCAGGTGCAGAATGTGTGTTTTTCGGAAATTGCTAGTGAGGAATGAAAGCTTATGAAAACCATTTATGAAAGCTTACAAACTCGCAAAATGAACGCCCAGCTCCCCCCATTTAAAATGTCTTACATTCATGCCTAGGTACTACTTGTCCTCTCTTTAGCACTATTCTCCATTTCGCGTTAAGAAGGAGATTGGATTTGCATCTTCTTCGAGAACAAACTGCTGCTAGACACGAGCTAAGAGTTTCAAAACTTCCCATACCTAGTGCCTTTTGTCCTGCGCAAGACATGTCTTGTGAGTTATGGAACTTTTGGCTCGTGCCTAGCAGCAGTAGGTCCTCGAGGAAGTTGCAAATCCACTCTCCAGATCCAAATCCACTCTCCTCTTTAACGTGAAATGCAGTATAGTTTTGTAAAGAAAAACTGTTTCATACGGGATTTATTTAGCATTCAAACCCATGTTTCAAATAGTTTGCTTTTCAAAACCCCAAATTTGTTTCTCGATAAAACTTTCAATGGGGCTGAATTCAGCTGTCGGTCTATCGGTTCTCGAGACTCGGTTGAATGGGTACAGCCCCAGCTCGCGGGAGGCGCCGAGCCACGAGCCGAGACCAGCACTCATTCGGCCAGCAAACAGACAAATTGATCGAGAAGTCGGCGTCTCGCGAGGCAGCGCGCCAACAATGTGTGTGCTTCGTTTGCTCGCGTCGCGCAGAGCTAATTATTTTCGTCTAGCCTTCGTCTGTATTTCTCGGGAATGTCGTCACATCTAATATAAGGCCGGTGTTGTTGTTGTTGCTGCTGCTGCTGCTGCTGCTGCTACTGCTGCTGTTTGTTGTCTGAATTGTATAAGGTCGGTGTCTCGCGAGCGAGCGCCTGGAGAGCGATTGTGTCGGGCCAGGGAACCGAAACTAGGCCACTCACTACATCAAAGTACGTGCACTCGCGATTGATCGTGTTTACGTTACATGCACATACAGGCGAAACTTTTTTCTGAATGCGTAAACAACGGTCACTGGCTGCATTTTATGAGCTGTGTTGCTTGATTGTTTGCTTTTTGGAACGACGCGACATCCAAAGTGTCCCTAATACCTTTGGGTAATAATAATACATTTGGGTTCGCTCGCCATCGAAATGTTGGTTCTGTCGTCGGTCTTTCCCCGGACAGAGGACCACGTCTTATCCACGACGACAAGCTGCCACTTCTGTCTCTACCCATTTTCTGTTCTCTTTCAAAACGGAAAACCGCAATACTTTTCTCGTGGTGCGAAATTTATGGAACACATACAAGAAGGAGGATAGAATATTTAATTCGAATCTAAGTTTAGCCAGAGTCGATGGATTTTAAAATCACACTGTTTCGTTCGCTAAGACTTGTCTATTTTATAGATGGCGGTTTATTTTTGCATCAAGTTGGCCGAATAATTTGACAGCTCAAGAGAATAAATGAAATCCGAGACTTTGCAGATGATTTATATTATAACGTGATACTATTTTATCCGACTGCAGAAATAGCCTGTGAAAACGTAATTAAGATGAAGCATGTTTGGTCCGAAGCAGAGCTTTGATGATGAGCCGTTTTAGGAAGCTCGTTTTCGTAGCGTTTATCCTGGTGCTCTCGACGCGACTGGGTAACGCGAGAGGTTTCAAGAACAGCAACAAGAAGGCGGATGGAGGCGTCAAACTAAAGGGTGAGGCAATCACTATTCACATAGTTCAAAGCCAGCTGACGTTTTAGTATTGAATCGGCATAAATACATGCCCGACTATTTCGGGTCTCTCGAGTGTTTTGCAAATCAGATTTCCCGAATATACAAGTGCGTGCTCAAGTACTTCCGATCAAACTGCAATGCACCAACCTCTACGTCAATGCCACGTCACATCTCAAGATTACACCATTACTATACTTGTAATGCTGTGACGAGAGCTTGTGTCGACGCCATAGAGTATTCATATTCTCTAGATAATGTTGTAAAAATGCGGCGATTCCTTAGGACGGTTTACGCGCGACATCCACGACTACGAGGTGGTAGTGCCGCGCAAGGTGGCCGCCGACGGCACGTTCGTCACCTTTTCCATCCCCCACTTTTACGAGCGTCGCTCCGAGCGCCGCCGCCGCCGCTTCGCCAACCAGACCGAGGACGACGCCGACGACAGGGTGCACTACGCGATGATCTTCGGCGGGACGACGCACCACATCGAGCTGGTGCCCAACCACGACTTCTTGTCGCCCGGGCTCGTCGTGGAGACGCGCAGTGCCAACCGCCTCGGGGATACCAAACTGCGAAGGGTAGGACTGCTTGGAGGTTGGGAGTTGGGTGCAAGGCTTCCACCACTTCGATCAAGACTGCAATTAGCCCAAGGTTGCACACGAAGCGCCTCGGGGAAAATGACCTTCTCTGTTTAAACACCTGGTTTCACATCGATACCCTAACTGCAAAACGAAATGTCGAGAAGGCGGGAAAAAAACGCGCCCAAAATATTACTTGTGGAGATTTTTAAACATTATTTTTATGCAATGAGAAGATATCTTTAGAATATTCATTTAAGTTCTAGGTTTTGCTGGTGGGAAAACTAGTATTTTCTTAATTTTATGAAACCATGTGTCTTTTTCCAAAAATGCTCATACGAGGTTTTGTAATTAGAGTATCGACAAGGTGTCTCCTCTCCCCCTCACCTTAGCACCCACGAGTTTTCAGGCGTTGCAGGCCCCAGAAACCCAGAGGTTCCCGGATGCACTATTCCGTTTCGTGCCTCGTGTAGACGCAATGTTAAATTTCCCAAATTTAGATTGGCTTTTTGGCAATTTTGTCCGGAGCTGGCCTTAAAAAAAAATCACCCAGGACACACAGTTCGAGAACCTACTGTGATGTTTCAGGAGTAATACAATTAAAAACTTGAGTACATCCTCGACAACGCACGATAGAGTACGGAGATGCACACAGAAATGACGAAGATTTGAGGCAAGAAAACGATTTCAAAGTGAAATACGGAGTAAATTTGATAATTCAAGACGTCCAATTGACTTTGATACCAGTTTGCTACCAATATGGTACCAATATTTTACACTACCAGTATGATTGCCAGACTGTTTAAATTTAACATTGCGTCTACGAGGCACGAAACGGAATTGCGCTTCCCGGCGATGCAGGCGCCAGACCCCCACGGAGTTCGCGGCGTTGCAGGCGCCAGACCCCCATGGAGTTCGCGGCGTTGCAGGCGCCAGACCCCCATGGAGTTCCCGGCGTTGCAGGCGCCAGACCCCCATGGAGTTCCCGGCGTTGCAGGTGCGGCGACCGCAGTGCCACTACACGGGCTGGGTGCGGGGGGAGGACGGGTCGCGCGTGGCGTTGTCGGTCTGCGACGGCGCGACGGGCTTCATCCGCTCGGCGCGAGGACACTTCTACATCGAGCCGGCGCACGGCGAGACGCCCGACGCCGAGGGCCGACATCTGCATCTCGTCTACCGCGAGCCGGCGCAGGGCGACGCCGTCTCGGCGCCCAACTGCAACGTGGGAGGTGGGTCTGTGCGGCCTGGCGAGCACTTCCGGTTTGTGGGGGCGACGGCGGGCGAGCACTTCCGGTTTGTGGGGCGACGGCGGGCGAGCACATCCGGTTTGTGGGGCGACGGCGGGCGAGTACATCCGGTTTGTGGGGGCGATGGCTGGCGAGCACTTCCGGTTTGTGGGGGCGATGGCGGGCGAGCACTTCCGGTTTGTGGGGGGGGGGGGGGGTGGGGGGGGGGCGATGGCGGGCGAGCACTTCCGGTTTGTGGGGGCGATGGCGGGCGATCACTTCCGGTTTGTGGGGGCGATGGCGGGCGAGCACATCCGGTTTGTGGGGAGATGGCGGGCGAGCACATCCGGTTTGTGGTGCGACGGCGGGCGAGCACATCCGGTTTGTGGGGGCGACGGCGGGCGAACACTTCCGGTTTGTGGGGCGACGGCAGGCAATCGACGAGGGAGTTAACTTGCCCTCTTTGTTCACACGCCAAATAATCTGTTTTTAAATACACCTTGATTCCATAGACGTGAGCAGGGTCCCTGATTATGGGGGGGGGGGGGGGGGGGGGGCATTGTTCAATCCACAGAAATTAGGGGTTTTGTTAGGTATGTTTTACTAGGAAAAGTAGTAATTGGAAGCTGGAAACACTGCGGATTCATCATCAAGAGTAATCAGGCGCGTAGGAAAGTTATCAAATTGAACATTAACTTGAACCTAAGGAGGCTGGGGGGGGGGAGGGGGGGGGGTCCGAGGGCACAGCTTCCGGGAAAATGTTGAGCAATCATGGTTGATTTCAAGCAAATCTATGCGTTTCAGAAATGTAATTAGGTGGGGTCCAGGCCTGCGCTAGCCCCCCCCCCCCCACCGAATCTTACTTCCTCTGAAAACGGTAGGAATTCAATCAACATTTCTTGGTGCTATTTCTTGCGGTCTGAAAAGCTTTTTTCATGCAGCGCGATGCGGCAGAGCGCGGAAACTCATTCGTGTCAGAGAATCGGCATGTTTTGTCCCTTCTCGGCAATAATGGTGAAAATAGCACTTCATTTTGTATTTTTTTCGCGGTTACCAGCAATCATTTGCGCCCCTTCTTATATTACCTATCTATATTTTATCTCCTAAATCGGTTGCATTTAACAAATTTAATACACTTTCTATATGACGTGTCGAGATGTCATCCACTGAATGGAATTCCCAATCGGGTAGTGTCACCCTAAGGTCCCTTATTAGCTTACGAATAACTAATACATATATGTTTACTGAAAATCCGTCAGGGACAGCCACAAACAAAGTAGCTAGTGCACTAGGCAGTTTATAAGACTTTCAAATAATGTAAGAATCAATTTTGTGTTATGATTGGGCTTGCTGAAAATTCAGAATACGTAACCTTCAAAACTTAAAAAAAAAAAAATCAGTTATTCTGAATTTTCAGCAAATTCATGATTCAAAGAAAAGATCAAGATCAAGATTTCAAAATTAATCATACTTTATTCGAAAGCCTTATAAATTGCCTAGTGCACTAGCTAGGTACTTTGTTGTGGGCTGTCACTGATAGCTAGTCTGTTAAAAATATTCTGCAGATTATCGTATACACCATAAGGGATTCCCCCCACCTGAAAGCCTTGTAATGGATGACTTCAGTTCCAGAGTCAAACACTGATTTGCCCGCATAAGTGAAATGTTATTCTAATGGCAGTTATTTGCCCGCATAGGTGCAATGTTATTCTAATGGCAGTTAGGTATTTGCCCGCATAAGTGCAATGTTATTGTAATGGCAGTTATTTGCCCACATACTTTTGACTCTGGAACTGTAGTCGCCCATTGAGGTATTTCATCCTAGTGCATGCCAATTGGCCGTGTGATCCCCGGCCCTCAGGTTGGGAGAGCGCGTGGGCTGAGCGCATGCGCGCCGAGCTGCGCGAGGGCCGGCCACTGCGCACGCCCGAACCCGCCAAGCGCTCGGTGAGCAAGGCGCGCTTCATCGAGGCGATGATCGCCGCCGACCGGAAGTTCATCCAGCACCACAACGGCACCGACGTCGAGGCGTACATCCTGACCATCATGAACATGGCAAGCTCATGAACATGAACATGTTCGAACCTCTTCAGAAATAAATTTTGAGCCATGCTCAGTCATGTTCTCCTAGCGCGGCCACTCGTAGTCCCGGCCTACTAGCAATCTACCCTGGCTAATTAATACCACCGTAGCACCAAGCAGTAACCCCGACCTAGAGCGGCAGTATTACGGCCGGGTTATATAGCCGGGGCACATCGACTCTGACTTTAGTAACAAGCCATGAGATTGGTTGATTGACCTCACTGCACAATGATGATCGTTTAAAAAGCAGTAATGCCTTCTAGATAATGCTATCATCGTAGCACCACCGTAATACTGGTTGCTAGCGGTGCTACGAAATCAACAAACTTCCCATTGTTGAAATGGCCGCTCTAGGTCCGGGTTATATAACCCAGCCAGCCCGGCTAATTAGCCGCTTGGTAGCCGCTCCAAATGGCCGCGCTAGGTAAGGCCCCTGGGCGAAATGGGGAAGGGGCGCGGTGTGAAGAACCCCACCCATAGTTGGGGATTATCGTTTTGAAATCGATATTTTAAAAAGTTCAAGATCATCATAAAAAAAAATCTTTTAAAAATATCAAAGTTCGCGATCTTTTTCTATAAATTCAAATTCAAGAGATCGTTTTACAAAAATATCAAATTTTTTCAACAAAAATAATCTAAAAATGCTCCATTGTGTCCGATAAGGAACCATTAATCGAAGATTCATTGCCTCCGTTTCGGCTTTTCCCGAAATATACGGTCAATTGAAAGCAATATTTCAATCGTGCGCATGGTAGATGGCTAGACACGGCCCTGAACGGGATAGACCAAAATTTTGGTCACAAAAAGCACACTGGGTTTTCTCTGCCCGTGACCTTGAAAGCAAGTGTTGTGACAAGGCATGGCAGCCATCGACAGCACACATTGCATTTCTATCCTAGCACACAACCAGGGCCTTCTGGGTGGAAATCTTTCCCATCGCTCTTGTGGCTCGAATGTTGCTAGGAGGCTGTGGGAAATGGCAGAGTAAAAGAATCCTAGGGTTGAATCTCGCTCAAGGTCAAAGCCATCTAGAAACATTCTTGCCATGCGAGCAAATCGAAACGAATCCATGCAGAGGGCGCTGGAAAGTGGCAAGGTTCTTTGCTGTGAAAATGAATACATGTCTGGAGATGTCTAAATGGCAAACTAATGCAAAATAACTGCAAAACTGTAGTAGAATAGCTTTGAAAATATTCGATATTGCCTGAGCACCGCCGCCTTTTTTTGACCATCGAACTAATGGCCAGTTCTGTTCGAGTAAAAGAGGATAATATTTAGGCTACAGTTTCACTCACCTCACCTCACTTGCCCAGCATTCACCTGTTGAATCGAACTGGCACTTTGATGCGTATTCTTTGAGACAAAACAAGCCGAGAAAATCCCGGTGAATCCACTCACGTAGTATATTTTAATACGCACTGACACTGACATTAAATTACCGAGCAAGCTGTGCTGTACGCGAGCTCGTCGACGACTACCGGACTCAAGATAACGATTTAATTGCTCAGGTGACCTCGGCCAAGGTCAAAACAAAGACTAGACAAATAATATTCTTGAATGAAAACCGTTGCATTAAGTGACCCAGCTCTTGTAGGGGAAACAAAACAAAAACACAAACACCAGAATAATAGGTATACTTATAATTACCTAGTTGATATTTTTGCAACTAACCCAAACCCGATTCAATATAAAATAGTTGGCAACCGATGCATTTTAATATAGAATACAAAATAATCCGTTTCTTTAATTACATCCCCTGAATAGTAGGTATACCTAGATAAGCACGTAGCATTTTTCTGGGTGTTAATTTCTGTTTCCTATTTCATTTAAAATAGTCAATAACGAAACTAGCGTGCACTGGAAAATCTGCAATACTGTTTCGTGCTTACGCCTGTGTTACTGAAACACATTTGTGTTGGCATCGGGAAACGATCTTGATACTTTTAAACAATCTTTTTAAAAACATCGTGGAACAAATATCTCGATAAAACTAAAACATTACCTATGTATAAAACACGATCGCGATACGTTCTAAGATCACTAAAAACGGATCTAGATTGCAAGATCAGGATCTTTTTAAAAGATCCTTCCCCAGAGCATATCTCAGGAAACCCCGGGGACCAGCTATTATTTTAACTTTTTATGGTAATCTAAAAAAAAGTACATATCAGCTATGGGTATCTTTTAAAAGTAATATTTCCACCTGTATGAATACTCAACGCAGCCTTACAAATATGTAACCATCTGAAAAATCACATTTTGAATTGTCATTCATACTGCAGTAAGTGGTCCAAAGAATGGAATGTGACTCAAATTACATCACCTTTCATACCTAATTTAGAAAGCAATCAGGACAATTTTACTCACCTATAATATAGATAGGTATCACATGAAACTAAAAATAAACCCAGAGTTGGAAGGAGGACGAAGCTGAAAAAGTGTTCTTTCGAAACGGTATACGACGAGGTCCCGGGTTCTTATCCCTGTTCGGTCGCATATTTTCAGCTTTGTCTTCCTCACATCCATCGCAAGTACTGGGTTCAAGCATCTGTCCAGATAGTTCCAGAAACACCAAATGTTGGAACCCAGAGTTGTTGCATAATGCTCTCAGCTGTGTAGTGTACGAACAGAGCAGAGTGTTGACTGTGGGTTGACGCCATCCCGTTGCAGGTATCCGACTTCTACCACGACTCCAGCATCGGCAACCAGATCGAGTTCGTCGTCGTCAGAATCGTCTTCCTGGAGAAGGAAAAGGACGAGGTCAGTGGACTATTCACTCTAGAAATCTCTCCACATTGAGTTTTCAATAAATCGGGCCGGACAGTTCCCTAATTTTGATTTGGGTCATTTGGCATAGCAGAATCTTTGGTTTGTTTACACAGGTTTGACTCCAATAATTTGACATTTACTTATTTGATGCAAGGGATGTTTAGCAAGCCTGAGTGGTTTTCGCTGATTTTTACTGCGCTAGTGATATAAAGTTGACCCACTGCTGTTTGCTAATTTTGCTTTTGGGGCTCCCCCACCTTGCTAATTATTTGCTTTCCGAGCAATCGAGCTAGCCTCGTTTAGCCATCTTGTTGCCATGAGTCCCGGTCATGCGCAGCTCGACCTGATGATCAGCCCGAACGCCGAGAAGACGCTGGACAGTTTCTGCGAGTGGCAGCACAAAGTCAACCCCAACATAACGCACCCCAGCCACCACGACGTCGCCGTCCTCTTGACCAGGTACGACCCTCCGACGGCAACCTCTGACATCGACGTAAGCGGCAAGCGCTAACATGCAGGCCATCGCTGATATCGATACGTTAGGTAATTAGAGAACCACTGGTTTAGCGCGATTTACTTTGCGTCGAGTCGGGTAGTGGGCGGGCGACAGCCAGCCAGGGTCGGATCCGGTCCATTGGCGACCGGGCAAATACCCGAAGGTTCTGGGCCGGTAGACCGGCTGGGGGCCGCCCTCGTGGTCCGAGACACAAGAAACACACCATACACATGGATGGAAGGCCTGGACTTTTGGAAAAGCGGATTAAGTTTTTTTTTGGGATTGACTGTTGGAAAAAGTGGGTGACGATCTGTGGGCCGACTTTTTTCTGAAATGCCCGATTCGGTTTTTTCCCCTTCCCAACCCTGGTGACAGCCATGCACATGGCCTGTTCTTTCCCGAAGATAAATTGGGTAGTAATATTAAAATAATAATAGTAATATTAATTGGGTATAAGATAAGTATGACACTTATCTTCTATCTTCTATCACAGAGCCTAGTTTGGGTGGGCGACCGTTATAAACATGCATAGTTCTGTGTCCCGTAAGGAAAAGTCAGAGGAACTGAAGTTATAGCTAGATGAGCTGGGAAATTTTAACCCGAACAGATCAAGTGCTCTACCAACTGATCCAGGCACACTATGTTTTCCATGCTGCGCTGTGGGGATTTTCGGACGAAATTTAGTGTACAAAACAGTCATCTCACTTTGCCAAATCAGCCTCTGGCCTGAAAAAAAGCTATTTCTAACTGGAATTTGAATGCTAAATAAAAGTCTCTGGTTTTTTTAGCATTTAGATTCAAATCTCAGGCTGTAATAGTTTTTGTAAAACTTGCGCTATTACAGGACAAAGTAGACATGAGTCTAAGAAATTTGATAACCTCGCGCCTGCATGGACTTCTCGTCTTCTCGTGGAGCATTCCCGTTTTGCGAGCAATAATCCCCAATATCAGTTGGCTTACATCAACTTCCCTCGCTGCGCCAAAGGCAATTGGCACGTTGCAGTGCAAACAGTTGGCGTGATTCGACGCACGTTGCAGATACGACATCTGCTCGAACAACATGACCAACTGCGGACTGGTGGGGCTGGCCAGCATGGCTGCCGCGTGCACCCCGTCCAGGAGCGCCTGCATCAACGAGGACAAGGGGCTGGCGCTAGCAGTCACCGTCGCGCACGAAGTCGGCCACGTGTGAGTCATGCACACTCGATCCCGATCGACCAGGACAAGCTCTCCTTGGGCTCCCTATGACACAAGAGAGTCGACGGGTGCAGCTAGTTTCGCATGCGACATGACTTTCCCTTTCAACTGCATCCGCATTTCTTAACACTGGCATCAACAGCAACATATTTACATTCCCGGGATTGGATCGTTAGCTCATTTCACCGATACAATTTCCGGAAGTTGTATAGGGCCGTCAATAGGTTGATAGAGTTTCAGGAGAGGTAGGGAATGCATTGGTTTGGTTTCAGAATTGCCTTGCATGGTTTTCTAAAGGGTTCGAGGTTGGAGGGATAGTTCGTGGCAATGCAGGGGTCGCTTGGGCGTTGGGTTGCAGGATGGGCTTGCTAAGGGTTCGTGGCAATGCAGGGGTCGCATGGGGCGTTGGGTTGCAGGATGGGCTTGCTAAGGGTTCGTGGCAATGCAGGGGTCGCTCGGGCGTTGGGTTGCAGGATGGGCTTGCTAAGGGTTCGTGGCAATGCAGGGGTCGCATGGGGCGTTGGGTTGCAGGATGGGCTTGCTAAGGGTTCGTGGCAATGCAGGGGTCGCTTGGGGCGTTGGGTTGCAGGATGGGCTTGCTAAGGGTTCGTGGCAATGCAGGGGTCGCTTGGGGCGTTGGGTTGCAGGATGGGCTTGCTAAGGGTTCGTGGCAATGCCGGGGTCGCTCGGGCGTTGGGTTGCAGGATGGGCTTGCTAAGGGTTCGAGGCAATGCAGGGGTCGCTCGGGCGTTGGGTTGCAGGATGGGCTAGCTAAGGGTTCGTGGCAATGCAGGGGTCGCTCGGGCGTTGGGTTGCAGGATGGGCTTGCTAAGGGTTCGTGGCAATGCAGGGGTCGCTTGGGCGTTGGGTTGCAGGATGGGCTTGCTAAGGGTTCGTGGCAATGCAGGGGTCGCTTGGGGCGTTGGGTTGCAGGATGGGCTTGCTAAGGGTTCGTGGCAATGCCGGGGTCGCTCGGGCGTTGGGTTGCAGGATGGGCTTGCTAAGGGTTCGTGGCAATGCAGGGGTCGCTTGGGCGTTGGGTTGCAGGATGGGCTTGCTAAGGGTTCGTGGCAATGCAGGGGTCGCATGGGGCGTTGGGTTGCTGGATGGGCTTGCTAAGGGTTCGTGGCAATGCAGGGTAGCTTGGGGCGTTGGGTTGCAGGATGGGCTTGCTAAGGGTTCGTGGCAATGCAGGGGTCGCTTGGGCGTTGGGTTGCTGGATGGGCTTGCTAAGGGTTCGTGGCAATGCCGGGGTCGCTCGGGCGTTGGGTTGCAGGATGGGCTTGCTAAGGGTTCGTGGCAATGCAGGGGTCGCTTGGGCGTTGGGTTGCTGGATGGGCTTGCTAAGGGTTCGTGGCAATGCAGGGGTCGCTTGGGGCGTTGGGTTGCAGGATGGGCGTGCTAAGGGTTCGTGGCAATGCCGGGGTCGCTCGGGCGTTGGGTTGCTGGATGGGCTTGCTAAGGGTTCGTGGCAATGCAGGGGTCGCTTGGGGCGTTGGGTTGCAGGATGGGCGTGCTAAGGGTTCGTGGCAATGCCGGGGTCGCTCGGGCGTTGGGTTGCAGGATGGGCTAGCTAAGGGTTCGTGGCAATGCCGGGGTCGCTCGGGCGTTGGGTTGCAGGATGGATTTGCTAAGGGTTCGTGGCAATGCAGGGGTCGCTTGGGCGTTGGGTTGCAGGATGGGCTTGCTAAGGGTTCGTGGCAATGCCGGGGTCGCTCGGGCGTTGGGTTGCAGGATGGGCTTGCTAAGGGTTCGTGGCAATGCAGGGATCGCTCGGGCGTTGGGTTGCAGGATGGGCTTGCTAAGGGTTCGTGGCAATGCAGGGGTCGCTTGGGCGTTGGGTTACAGGATGGGCTTGCTAAGGGTTCGTGGCAATGCAGGGGTCGCTCGGGCGTTGGGTTGCAGGATGGGCTTGCTAAGGGTTCGAGGCAATGCAGAGGTCGCTTGGGCGTTGGGTTGCAGGATGGGCTTGCTAAGGGTTCGTGGCAATGCAGGGGTCGCTTTGGGCGTTGGGTTGCAGGATGGGCTTGCTAAGGGTTCGTGGCAATGCAGGGGTCGCTCGGGCGTTGGGTTGCAGGATGGGCTTGCTAAGGGTTCGTGGCAATGCAGGGGTCGCTCGGGCGTTGGGTTGCAGGATGGGCTTGCTAAGGGTTCGAGGCAATGCAGGGGTCGCTTGGGCGTTGGGTTGCAGGATGGGCTTGCTAAGGGTTCGTGGCAATGCAGGGGTCGCTTGGGGCGTTGGGTTGCAGGATGGGCTTGCTAAGGGTTCGTGGCAATGCAGGGGTCGCTCGGGCGTTGGGTTACAGGATGGGCTTGCTAAGGGTTCGTGGCAATGCAGGGGTCGCTTGTGGCGTTGGGTTGCAGGATGGGCTGTGCGCACGACAGCGAGGAGGAGAGCGGCTGCAGCCCCGAGGCGGAGGACAAGTCCTACCACGTGATGGCGCCCATGCTCAAGTTCCACACCACGCGCTGGTCCACCTGCTCCAAGAAGTTCGTCACCGAGTTCCTAGAGTGAGTGCACTCAACTCGAGCAATTTTCAGAACCTTTAAAGTTTCGAGCTTAAGAATTAGCTGAGAACAACCAAACGCAGCACCGTGTTGCTTTCAAACCGCACGGGCGTTGACCGATGTCGTTCCCTCGGCTGCAGTGGCGGACTGGGCGAGTGTGTCAGTGCCCCCCGTGTGACCGATGTCGTTCCCTCGGCTGCAGTGGCGGACTGGGCGAGTGTGTCAGTGCCCCCCGTGTGACCGATGTCGTTCCCTCGGCTGCATTGGCGGACTGGGCGAGTGTGTCAGTGCCCCCCGTGTTACCGATGTCGTTCCCTCGGCTGCATAGGCGGACTGGGCGAGTGTGTCAGTGCCCCCCGTGTGACCGATGTCGTTCCCTCGGCTGCATTGGCGGACTGGGCGAGTGTGTCAGTGCCCCCCGTGTGACCGATGTCGTCCCCTCGGCTGCATTGGCGGACTGGGCGAGTGTGTCAGTGCCCCCCGTGTGACCGATGTCGTTCCCTCGGCTGCAGTGGCGGACTGGGCGAGTGTTTGCTGGACGAGCCGCAGGACCAGAACTTCAACACGCCCGAGATGCCGGTGGGGGCGATGTACGACGCCAACTTCCAGTGCGAGCTCAACTTCGGCGAGGGCGCCAAGGCCTGTCAGCGCGGCACGGTGAGGCCACTCTCCGTGTTCGTACCGCCCACCCTTTTGCCAAGGAACCCGGTCATCTTACTGTTGGATCAGCTGGTCTTGTGTCATTCATTTCGTAGTGTACATACTTTGCATGTACTCCTCTGGACTTTGAAAGCGTGCCAGTTGAATTTTGGCTATGGTGTCAGTACGGTTTGACTGAAAACAGAATAGGTAGGCTAGGTGCCGACCACGTTGATGAGCACATCGAGGAACTGTATGACATGCATAGAGGGTCCAAATCTTATAAAGAAACCAAGTTTGCTTATCAGCAACTGCCTTGCTCCATGAAATGAGAATCGACCAAGCTGATAATATAGTCTCAGGTTCTTTTGGCAGCGCCCCGGGACATAGGTACGGTACACTGCAACTTTGCACAGCCTTTGCTAAAGGTGGCAGTGGTTCGCTGCCAGCTCCATCAAAAAGGTTCGGAAAAAAGGGGCTGCTACCTGTTTCGCAATCAATTTCAGCGTTTTTACTAAAGATAATTCGCACTGATTATGTGACGTTAAATGCGAAGAATTATTAATCCCGGCAAAAAAATAATCTGTACATAACTTTGAAATTAAAAAATCGAAGCAGAATTAAGATTTCGTAAATCACTAGGATTATTATTTTGACGACTGATCATTCAGTTTGTTGATCGTTCATTAGATTTGTAAAGGTATGCCATGATATTATGTTTAATGACCAGGCAGCAAAGACCGCACCGAACCGATTACTGATTAGAAAACAAGTTATCCAGACCGACATCGGCCAACTCTACACAATGGGAGAGTAAGGGGAATGCAAAACGAGGGTAATCGCGGAAAAATAATAAACGCTCTGTGTTCCACTTTCGAGTTTTGCAATGGATTTCACGCAATTCCAATGGCCTAAAGGCCGTAATTTTTAAGCTAGAAGAATATTCAAAAAGCCTCCTGCTCTGTACGAAAAGCACATTAAAAGGCATCGCTTTTTCTGTATTTGCAAAAAAGTTGGTATTCACAATGTGAATTAATTTATTTTCTATAATTGCTTTTGATTATATCGCATAACCTCCAGCCCGACTGGACGAGGTAACAATAGTTAAGCCACCGGAAAGGTAGGGTATCGGTAATAACCATTAACTTGATGGAAAGATAACAGAAGCAATTAACAGAAATATAATCTAATCTGAATATGGAAACATGTGTTTTCTTCAATATTAACAAAGTAGTCATATAGAAGTATTCATAGCACAGAGAAGATGCACTGTTTTTTTTTTTTTTTTTTTTCTAACTATAAAATTGGGTGTTTTAGGCCAGTGCAGGTGCGTGGGATCGGATACCAAACATGCCAGAGAATAAATTCGCGAGTTTTGCGAGGCAGGCACTGACAATAAAACTAGTTTATCAAAAGTAGATTGCGACCGATCAATGAACATGACATCCCCTGCCACCATGTGCTCATCCACGTGGTCGGTACCTGGCCTGCCTATGCTCTTTTCAGACAAACCTTTCTGAGCAGATAGCCGACATTCGACTGGCACGCTCTCAAAGTCAATGGAGGTGTACAATGGTATTACATGTGTGAGTCCCGTGGTTGAGTCGATAGTTGTGGGGGACCCTTGGCCTAAGAATATTCACACAATATTATTTTACAGGCAAACTCTCAGTGACAGCCAAAATACAAAATATCTCGTGCTCTAGGCAACTTAAAAGGATTTCGAATAATGTACTTGTATCAATTTTGTGTTATGATTAGGCTTGATGAAAATTTAGAAAGACCTATACAGAGCTTTTAAAAATAGATTTTCGTCAGTTTTTCTGAATTTTCAGCAAAACCACATAACAAATCAGCCACACAACAAAAATTAATCATACTTTATTAGAAAGCTTTACAAAGTGCCTAGTGCACTAGCTAGGTATATACCTACTTTGTTTTGGGCTGTCACTGATAGTACCACGATAAGCCAAGGGGTTCCGGCCCACCTAAAATCATGCAGGGATTATACATTGACAACGGTGGCCAGCTGCTGTTTGTCTGCTCCCCGATGACCATGTTCTGAGGGAGTGGAGGCGTTTGTGATGCGCAGGACACGTTCTGTGAGATGCTCTGGTGCGAGCTGACCCCCAAGGCGTGCACCTCCAACGGCGACCCTGCGGCCGACGGCACCTCGTGCGGGAACAACATGGTGAGTGCTTGCGTCGCCGTCACGAAGCAGGCGAAACGCCCCCCTGCCCGCGCTCGGGCTCGGGCTGTTTCATGGCCTGAACGATGAACTTGCTGCGTTCGGACCGTGGCCGGATCCAGTGGGAGATGTTGTAGGAACCACGAGGGTCATTTTGTTGTGTAATGGTAATGCGAAGAGGTTCAGAGCCTCATGGGAGGGTGCTGGAAATGGTAGCGGTCTTGCTCTGATGGCAGTGCTTTGCGGTCCTCAAAAGTTACATGGCTGGCGCCGACATCGTCAGGACTTTGCCAGGAATGTGTCCTGAAGATATCCTGAATATAATGGAACTATCCACGGTATTAAACAGGGCGTATTAACAGATGTTTATAAATAGCAACAACTAATGCATATTACCCTGCATGGGCTGTCATTTTTGTCATGCATTTTTATTGGTCCCTAATAAATCCCTCGAGTTTGTTCCGTAACTGAAAGGAAATGCAAGAAATGATGAGTACTGTAATGTAGTCGTCCCAATGCACAACCACACGCGAATCCAGTGAATGAAAGGTGTGCCCCCCCCCCTTCACCCCCCCCCCCCCTGAGGCAAGCCAAGGTGCCGGTCGGACGGGTTCGAGTCCCGGTGTCGCCATCGAGGCAGGGTGTCTCGTCACGACGTCGCGATGTCACGCGCACGCGCACGCCGACACGAGCCACTCGATCGGCGCCGTGTCGGAGGTCGCGATGCCGGCCAAGGAGAGGTGCATGCTAACGGCGTCCACACAGCCGGGATGTGCACAATGAATTAGATGGCTTTATAACTGCACGAAGAAGCATCACAAATATCATGGACAACTTGTAACTGCAGGAAAATAATATCCTCTAGCCCTCACGAACTGCGTAGCTGATTTTACATCTCAAACTTCGAAAGTACAAATCGGATATTTTCCCTGTTCCCGATGCCGGCTGACGACCGGCTGTGAGCTGGGCGATATTTGTCGCGAGAAGTGGCGAACTTTAGCCAAATACCACCTTGCAGAGAATTCCACCAGATCTTCACAAAGTTGCACGTTCCGTTGATAGACTAAATGCATGCACATCAAATCAAACCGTGCATCAATTCGTGTTCTTGATTCATTTGATTCGTCCACCGACCAAAATACCCCTTGAGAGACAGAACCATGTCCCAATAGCCAAGAGCCATCCAGTATCCACCTACTCATCCACCTACTAAACTCCATTTCACGTCAAGAAGGGGAGTGGATTACCATCTACCTCGAGGACCCACTGCTGCTAGACACGAGCTAAGAGTCCCAAAACTGCCCATTAACCTTTTGTCCGGCGCAAGACATGGCTTGTCAGTTTTGAAACTCTCTTAGCTCGTGTCTAGCAGCAGTGGGTCCTCGAGGAAGATGCAAATCCTCTCCCCTTCTGGACGTGAAATGGAGTTTCGAGTACTCCGTGAGGGCCGAGGCAACAAATGAGCGGTGGCGGTGTGCGGTGCCCTAGTGGTGCTACGACCAGAAGTGCGTGGAGATCGGCGAGCGGCCGGGGGCGGTGGACGGCGGCTGGGGGGCGTACGGCCCGTGGACCGAGTGCTCGCGCACGTGCGGCGGCGGGGTGCGCGCGCAGGAGCGCTTCTGCGACAGTCCGGCGCCGCAGAATCGCGGCCGCTACTGCCTCGGCCGACGCAAGCAGTACGAGACCTGCAACACCACGGTATATACGGCGACCGCTTGCCCCGCTAGTGTTGTTCACGTCCACAAGGAGAGCGGTGTTTCACTCTCAAAGAGGCTCCCCTGCTGTTACGTTTAGAAGGAGAGCGGTGTTTCACTCTCAAAGAGGCTCCTCTGCTGTAACGTTTAGAAGGAGAGCGGTGTTTCTCTCTCAAAGAGGCTCCCCTGCTGTCACGTTTAGAAGGAGAGCGGTGTTTCACTCTCAAAGAGGCTCCCCTGCCGTTACGTTTAGAAGGAGAGCGGTGTTTCACTCTCAAAGAGGCTCCCCTGCTGTTACGTTTAGAAGGAGAGCGGTGTTTCTCTCTCAAAGAGGCTCCCCTGCTGTCACGTTTAGAAGGAGAGCGGTGTTTCTCTCTCAAAGAGGCTCCCCTGCTGTCACGTTTAGAAGGAGAGCGGTGTTTCACTCTCAAAGAGGCTCCCCTGCCGTTACGTTTAGAAGGAGAGCGGTGTTTCTCTCTCAAAGAGGCTCCCCTGCTGTCACGTTTAGAAGGAGAGCGGTGTTTCACTCTCAAAGAGGCTCCCCTGCTGTTACGTTTAGAAGGAGAACGGTGTTTCACTCTCAAAGAGGCTCCCCTGCGGTTACGTTTAGAAGGAGAGCGGTGTTTCTCTCTCAAAGAGGCTCCCCTGCTGTCACGTTTAGAAGGAGAGCGGTGTTTCACTCTCAAAGAGGCTCCCCTGCCGTTACGTTTAGAAGGAGTGCGGTGTTTCACTCTCAAAGAGGCTCCTCTGCTGTTACGTTTAGAAGGAGAGCGGTGTTGCACTCTCAAAGAGGCTCCCCTGCTGTTACGTTTAGAAGGAGAGCGGTGTTTCACTCTCAAAGAGGCTCCCCTGCTGTTACGTTTAGAAGGAGAGCGGTGTTTCACTCTCAAAGAGGCTCCCCTGCTGTTACGTTTAGAAGGAGAGCGGTGTTTCACTCTGAATCTTGATTAAGCAAAAATTTTTGGCTCAGTGAACTTTTAAAATAAAAACTTACTCAGCTTGCACAATTTGACTGAAGAAACTCGGCAACTATCAAATAAGTTCTTATCATTCACTATTTCAGAAGACTGAGTTGTGTAATTATGTAATGCTTTTTGTGATCAAACTGTGTGCCAAAAGTGTGTAACTCCGTCAGTAGCCAAATATTACGGACAGGCAAAACTCCGCAATTGTTGTATGATTTGATTGCCACTTAAATGTATTCAATTAATCTTGAAATGAATTAAAGCTTTGTGTAAACAACAAAACAAGATATTTATTAGGAAAAAACAATCCAAAAATCCAATCAATTTCCATTTTTCAGCTTCCTCCAAAGCTAGAAATTCGACTCTCTCAGAACTACTAAAATAGAGTTACGCAGTTTTAAATGTAGACAGAAAATAATTTTCTGTCTACAATATTACTCTTTCTCTTTGATTGCATTCCCGATTTCAATCTCAGTGGCTGTGCATTCGCCTTCGTGAATCACAAGCCATTCTGGAAATTTGAAACAACGCAAGTTAGCGACGTTATCATTGCTGTTGCCTGGAACAAGCATTGTAAGCAGCAATAAAGCTGGGTTTACAGCTGGCAATGTCAGCGACACGATGTCATCAACGTTGGCTCTGGACCAATCAGAGACTCTGGATGTTCATGACTTCGTGTCGCTGACATTGCTTTCTGTAAACGCCGCTTTACAATGAATCCATCGGTGAACTTACGGTCTCCAGTCAGGCAGATATAGCGGTCCAATTTGCATTTGTCGAACGTCCCGATTAAAAAAGGTTGGGCGACGTTGAAAGGGTCGAAATTAGTTGCGCATACTGGGTCGAACAGTACTCGGGAACAAGGAATAACGCAATTCGGAGGGTTGTAACTGCGCTTTCGGTAATCGACGCACACCAAACTAAAAAAACATGCCCAGGTGACCATTTACAAATCAGAACAGCCAATCACACAGACGGGGATTTGCCGACTTCAGGGGTCTATTGTTTTTACCCAACGCTGCTTTGCGGAGCCATGCCCTGTACTCTAGCCTTTTAGGTTGCAATTTCATCTTAGGTTGGGTACTTGGAACTTTTAAAAATGCATGTTCTTCTGATTTCTATGCTAGCAATGAAGCTGCATATTTAAAAAAATATATTGTTATTGATAGTGCCTTCAGTAGAGTAAAGAGAGACGATAGTAAGCATGTAGTTAGTATGTTTGATTTCTCTATTCACTGGATCACTCGTACAAATTCTAAATACAGTCGTGTAAAATATTGTTGCAAACGAGACTTGCCTGTAAGCAAAATGCACAACGCCAAGGTATTTTTCATTTTTAAAATTAAAAATTGCTGCTTTGGCGTCGTATAATAATTGGAAATATTAGAAAAGACTAAATGAACAACTGATATGTTTCCATTTTCTTTCGGCTTATATAGTAACTAAACTCAATACGTAACGAATAGTAACGAAAATAGTAACGAAATCAATTGTGCATGTCGTGTGCTTGCTCCATTGGGCTATTTGATAAACAACTTTTCTTGATAATGGGTTATTAAACTTATTACTTTTACGATATCTCTGCTACTTAAAGTGGTCCTTTTGTTATGGATTCTTAAAGAAAAAATAATACGTGCATCATAAATATTACTAATTGAATCAAAGTTGCAAAATTGTGCTGGTGTTGTTATGGAAAGTTTACTGCCGAGTAGAAAAATACAACATTGTAAATACGATGGCTCCATTAAAAATGTCACGGTTGCTTTATTTACGAGGAGAGTGGTAAGTAGTAGAATTTTTATGTCCATGTGAAAAAGTGGGTAGAAAGAAACAATTATTCTAAACAAGTGGGTGGCAAGGTGCAGCCGTATGTGTGATTTCGAAAGAAAATGTTTTCAAGTTTCATTTTTTCTTCCTAACCAGGGGTTGGATCCTTTGTCGACAACGATTCTTGTATTTGTTTCTAAAAAATGTATATTACCAGTTCTGGTTAACTATAAAAGGTCCATCAACAACCAACATAGCCGTAGGTATACATTAACGTAATGCTAATGTTCATTATTCTAACGCTATATTTGGCAGGAAAATTCTAATTAGGTACCTTGATGTTTAAACCTCTGACTTAAATGGTTGTAATTCGAAGAGCTTGGTGTACAATGTTTGGCAAGTAGATAGCAGTTTGAAGTGTGAGATTAAGTCATGTTTCGTGACCTCCTTGCAGCCGTGTGGCGAGCACGTGACGCCGTTCCGCGAACAGCAGTGCTCCGAGTACGACAAGAAGAAGTTCAAGAACAAGCTGCACAAGTGGAAGCCGTTCAAGCCGCAAGGAAGTGAGTGTCCATGCCGAGTATACCGAACCCATGCTGTCCGCCTGCAGACATCTAAACCCCGCCCCGGGCTGTTGCAGCGTACAACCCGTGCGCGCTGATCTGCGAGAACGAGGACCACACGTTCGCTACGCTCGCGCCACGCGTCAAGGACGGCACCAAGTGTCGTCCCGGCTCCAAGGACCTCTGCGTCTCGGGCCTGTGCACGGTATAACGCCCCGTTTGCATGCAGGGACAGCATCCCGAATAAAGTCTGCCACTGCACTTTTATGCCGTCAGAATAACATATAGCTGCATTGCATCTTACATTGTTGTACTATTATATCAAATATCACAATTCCATTACAATTAATTGATGAGCGTAGCGAGCGAAGCGAGCGAAGCGAAATCATCAATTTCACTACTGCTAAAAAAAACACTTGGTGTGTGTTTGTTTGTATGTGTGTTTGCGCGCGCTCTACAGGCCAAACGCCTGCTTCGAGTGGGATGACATTTTCAGGGTGTCTACTTTTGTTCTCAACTTAGACCCCCTGCGTTTTTCAAGAAAATCCTCCACACCCTTCACTTTTAAAGCAGAAAAAAGAGCAAAATTCGACAATTGGGCAAGTTAGGAAAAGTACGGAAATTTATTTAATTGTGCGTATTTTTTTCAAATGTTCCCAATTTCGATTTGCCTTTAGAAACCATCGAAACCAAATCGAAACATCACACCAGATTTTCCCAATAAAAACCAACCCAATACAATCCAACAAAAACCCTTGGGCATCTATGTATTAACATGCACAATGCTCAATAATCTCAAAATGAGAATATTTCCGCTACCCGACAGCTCGGACAGAAACAAAGAGAGGTCAGAATCGTTTACATTTTCAAGTAATCAGAATCTTTGAGAAAGCAATCGTCCGGCTTGCTGCTCCATGATTTAGGCTTTTTGCCTCAATCTTTTTATGCGCTATATACAAACCGCTACGCTCATCTTCAACGCAGCACAAATTGCGTTCGCCCTAGTATATAAGTATGACATAAAATAGTGATAAACTTTATAATTTGTCAATACAACATCAATTAGAGTCATTTTTTGTTGACGGCATGAAACTTTTGTGGCAGACTTTTGCCCAAAATGCTGTCCCATGTAAACCGGGCCCCTCCAGTGTAATATAATTGCTGGGGCTGAAATGTAGAATAGGATGCAGGGGATTCTCTCTCCACGTTTGTTTCGTGTATTGCTTGCTTCGTTCAACGTCATTACCCGCAGCTCGGTAACCGACAACTAGCTGTGGTTTGTTTGGGCCCCGCGGTCACGGTCGTTATCAACTCTCCGACATCAGACTCGTGAATTTCACTCCACTGCACGCTATGTTCTAGATCTAGAATGAGTAAGATCAACTATACGTCAAAATCAAAGGGAATATAACAATATTTCACTGCCGCGTCTGCTTGTTTGCTGACGAGCTGCCGATGACGGTGAACCAAATATTCTTTGGACTTCCTGCAGTACACCACCTATATGAAGTACTGTACCATGTAGGTACATGTACCAGTACATGAAGTAGATGAAGTACATGAGTAGGCACCAACCACAGCTCTTAACGTGTGGTGGTGCTGCTTTGGCCATTGGCCACCCTTCAGTTCGTCTGGAAGTCGACGGCAAGAAAATCGTGTTTGAGTTGCAGAAGGTCGGCTGCGACTGGCAGATCGACTCGGACGCCGTCGAGGACCAGTGTGGCGTGTGCCGCGGCGACGGTACCCAGTGCGTGAGGGTCGAGGGCGTCTTCAACCAGACCACGGGCAACGGTAGGTAGACACCCAGTGCGTGCGCGTCGAGGGCGTCTTCAACCAGACCACGGGCAACGGTAGGTAGACACCCAGTGCGTGCGCGTCGAGGGCGTCTTCAACCAGACCACGGGCAACGGTAGGTAGACACCCAGTGCGTGCGCGTCGAGGGCGTCTTCAACCAGACCACGGGCAATGGTAGGTATAGTGTCGGAGAGTTGGCTGCCTCTGAACCTGCGAATGCTCATCGTTCTCTGGGGCAATCGCGTGAAAATAACACCAGCAATCAATCGGTTTCTATTACACTGCCTATATACCTGTGTGCTTTGCAATTGTGTTGTAATTGTGTTTATTTTATTGTCCTTCTTATCAATTTTCAGATGTAGAATCAAGGCATTCCTAACATAGCGTACCTAACATTCAAAATTCATATTATTTTTTTTCCTCTGAAATATAACATATAAAATCACCAATACAATGTAATTTCCCTTGACCTCCCCTTGGTTCTTGATCCCTTAATTAATAAGGACAGTGAGAGATGTAGAACTCGAGTGCTATAATATGGATATTGACCCAATCGACCACTACGGTGTCTGCATGGAAACGAGTACCTAGGCGGACGCTTTGCGTGCTTGTCCAGGGTACGTGGAGGTGGTGACGATCCCGAAGGGCTCGCGCAACATCCAGATCGAGGAGATGAAGCCGGTCGCCAACTCGCTGGCCGTGTCCAACGCCGCGAACGGCACCAAGAAGTACTACCTCAACGGCGACTTGTGAGTGACCGACACGCATTCGCCGTCTCGCGCTTTCGACCGTGTCACGATTGCCCCCGTGAGCAATGACCGCCCGTTTGTCGTTGCAGCAAGGAGAACAAAGACGGCGAGTACAGGTTCGGCACGGCGATCGGCATCTACTGCCACCCCGAGGTGGAACGCGAGGAGCTCGAGATCAACGGGCCGACCTCCGAAGAACTCATTATCTACGTGAGTCCAACAGCAGTCATGGGGTTGTCGTGGTGTCAAATTGCTGTACTTTTTTACCTCCCATTAATGGTTTGCCCATTGATCAGGAGGTGTTCTACGGCAACGAGAACCCGGGCGTGCGGTACAAGTTCTTCGTGCCGAGCGCCAACACGAGCTACCTGCCCAAGTACACCTGGGAGTTCCTCGAGTGGGGGCCCTGCTCCGCTCGCTGCGGCTCCGGCAGCGAGGCAAGCTGCAGTGCATCGTACTCCACGCACCTTTGTCTTGAAATTTCGATTTGTGTTTCGTATACGTGAACGACCAAACATTGTGTGTCTGGCGTTGCAGATTTCGGAGTCGAGCTGCGTGGAGACGCACACCGGCAAAGTGAGCAACACGTTCTGCCACCAATCGGACAGACCGCACCCCAAGTCTCGCGTCTGCGACCAGCGACCCTGCAAAACCAGGCGAGTCACTACAACCACCACAATAATATTCCATGGACCTTGTACCTATACCTATGCGTGGCTGAAAGTCGGCTCTGAGCTTGCCTCGCCCGGCGCTGACGGCTGACCCCACACCATGACCCACAGATATACTTTTTAGGTACCTACCGAGAAAGTACCAAACGTATTATAGAGTAGTTGTGTAACGTCGACTAAATTTCGTCCTAAAATATCGTTTAAAAATGTGTTCGATTGTGCTTTTTACCAACACTCCATGGTGGCAGCAATATTCACACAAGTATTTCAATTTCAATTTCAAGTTTATTTATTAACAACTTAGGAGTATATAAACACATTGTCCGGTGGTTGCTAGAACCGGTAGCTACAATTTAGAAGTCACAGTTTTAATTACAATTATTACAAGTTGAGAAGAATATTATTGAAATGGCTTATTTTGCCTTCCTTTAGAGCATCCATTTCTACCTTTGGTAGGTCGTTCCAAGCGCGAACAGCTCGTCTGCTAAAACCGACCGAATAAAAAAAAACAATTTCAAAGTGGGATTTGAATGCTAAAGTCGAGAAATCAGCGAGACTTTTATTTAGCATTCCAATTCTAGTGTAAAATTGTGATTTTTTTCAAAACTAGTACTATATATAAGACATTGTAGACATGATTAAGAAATTTAATAACCGATCGATTTCTTTTAATTTTGGCTGTGCCCAATCTGGCGGAAAAGATTTTCCGGCGTCGTGGGCCCTGAGGGCGTCTATATAGTCTCATGCCTCAAGGGCTGACCGCGTCTGCGTTGCAGGTGGAAGACTGGTGCGTGGAGTGCGTGCGAGGGCGCGAACGGCAAGGGGTTGACGCATCGCAAGGTGGCCTGCGTCCGCGAGTCGCCGCACGCCGACGAGCCCGACATCGAGGTGCCCGCCGAAGAGTGCAAGGAGGCTAAGCCCAAGCACTCGAAGGAGTGCGACCTGCTCGAGGACGCCCCGCCCAAACGCGAGGCGGCCCTCGTCAAGCATGCAAGGAGGGCGTGCAAGAGGGACAAGAATGAGTGTGCCGGGAGCAAGCGCAAGACAAAGAAGGAGTGTGGATCGGAACATAAGAAGGAGAACGGGTGCGAATCGGAACATAAGAAAGAGAAAGAGTGCGAACCGGAACACAAGAAAGAGATAGAGTGTGCCTCGGAACACAAGAAAGAGAAAGAGTGTGCCTCGGAACACAAGAAAGAGGAGCACGAGAAAACTTGCGAGAAGGGCGAAAAGGAGGTGGTCCATGACCATGACGAGTGTGGGAAGTCGAAGGTGCCCGCCAACGTGACGGTCGAAGACAGGGTGTGTCCCGACGACATCATCTTGATGGAGGCGGCGATCGTGAAGGTCAAGTCGAAGAACGCGACGGCGAACAGCTGCCCGGGCACGCCGGGACACAAAGACGACGAGGACTCCGCGGAGCTCTCCGACGAGGCAGTCCAGACGCTGGGCGACAAGATCCCTGAGCTGACGCTGGACCTGAAGAACCAGGTGGTCGTCACGGGCGAGAAGGCGGTCAAGAAGTACAAGCAGTTGACGCAGCATCCGCACATCAGCTGTCATGTTCAAACAAAACGCGGCAATTAACTGCATTCTTATTTATGTCTTATCTACACTTTGTTTTTTTTACCTTCATTCGCTAACATCATTGTACTTGTCATTATTTAATTTTCATACCCCTGTTTATAAATTATTACTTTTTGAATCTCGCAAACTACGTTTGTGAGGTATGTGTGTTTGTTCTGTCTGATTCTGTTCAAAAAGATATTCCGTCTTCCAGATAATAAACATCCAATTTGACATTTTGGGTACTCTAAGAGGCCGTTGCGTGAACTGGAAAGACAACGAAATATCATACTGACAAGTCAATGACAGACATTGAAAATGGCAAATATTTTATACGTGTTCGTATTTTTTAAAGTTTCTTGATGCTAGAACAGACAGTAACACCTTTCGCAGATGCATCCCCTGACAAGCGCAGCGTTCCTCTTCCTGTTTGCGTCAATTCTGTTCTGCGCCGCTGCACTGCACGCGGGTTCGAAAGCGCATAAACGCAAGTAGCTATACGTCATTAAAACAGTCCGCTTCATAATGCAACGCTCTTTCACAGCCGTATCATGATCGTCCATGTCATTTTAGCACGGTTCGCTCAGAGCGTCGGCGACGTCAAGGTTGTGGTGCCGAAAAAAGTGACTCACGACGGCAAGTTCGTGTCCCATTCACTTCCCCACGAGTACAAGCGGTCGAACTATGCTCAACGGAAGATTAGCGCCGAAGATAAAGTGCACTATCATGTGCCAATCGACGACGAAGTGCACCACGTGGAGTTGTGGCCCAACCACGAGATAGTCTCTCCCGGCATGATCGTCGAGACTCGCAAGGGAGACGAGGACGTGGCGTTCCGCAAAGGGACAGACGTATCCTGTCACTACCAAGGAACTGTCAGAGGGCACGGGGGGAGAAGAAGCGCCGTCTCGACTTGCGAAGGGCTGGTAAGTAGCACAGCTGCTGTCAATGTCAATATTCAGGGTCAGTGCCCTGGAATAGAACACTGCAAAGTATACCACGCAGCTACAGGTAGATATCGTATACCGTGATGCCCGCATTGCTTTATCTTAATTATATTGCACATTACAATGCCTTAATAAAATATAAAGTCGTTTATATACCTACGCGTTGTGCGCTTTCTTGTAAATGTAAACTTTGTCACGATATGTCTAGTTTATTATTCGCTATTATAATAATCGGAATGTCTTTGAAGCTCATTGCGGATGTAAACAAACAAGAACGCGTGTTGGGATTGAAGCCTGCAGCGATTGCCAATATCTGCCCTCTGCAGACGGGCGTCCTCCGTACGAGACGGGGGTCGTACATAATCGAGCCGTCGGTCCACCACGCGAGCGTGACGGGCGTCCAGCATCCGCACTTCGTGTACCGCGTCGACGAGGAAGACGAGCCGAATTGCGGCACCAGCGGTCAGTATCCCTTTTAGCCATCAGGTCGTAACGAGCTATGGCATGGCGGGAGCGACCGGTGTAGTGCATGCTTGCACGACTTGGATTTATAGATCCAATATGTTAACTATAGCGCTTGCCAATAAAAATAATGGTTTCCCCCTATCCACATGTTAACCCCTTGGGCGCGAATACGTAATTGGCAATTAGGTAAATATCGGCAATATTGGCCTGGCAAGTACTTAATTTCAAAAAACGGAATGTTGATTCAATTCGGCGTACTAGTCAAATTCACAAGAGTTGGCGGCTATAAGAGACTCTTGCCCGTGCCACTCGGGTGGTCTACATGAGGTGAGCGCCTCCCCGCCGCGCAAAACGTCGAGTGTCAACCTCTCGGTCTGCGCGGCGCCCGGAGGTTCGCTCCTAAACGGTCGGCGCCAGCCTCGGCCGAGCCGAACACACAAAGCCAAGAAGCTCTCTAGCGCCTTAATTGGACTCGTTGCAATTGGTGCCGCTTGAGGAGAAATGCGATCAGCCTTGGCACGTCGCCGTCCCGGTCTGCGTCGCGGCCGGCCGGCCGGCCGCGCGATCGGCACTTGCCTGCCTGCCTTTGCATCACGCAGCGTCGCGTCGCCGCGTTATTGAGTTGTTACTTGTTAGCGTAAACGTGCACCGGGGATTAAATTTAATCAGGGAAAAATGGAGATATTCTAACCCGACGGGGCGCGGGAACTGGTTTCGACGGCGTGAGAACTCCCCGGCGACAAGGAAGCAATGTTATAATCACACAGCAGTGCCTACTATACACTATACGATTTATATCGAAGTGATTAATGTTAATGGCAGACTCGAGCACACCGCGCGTCCTTATTGCATGCATGCATCACGATCGCGATGTGAGGCATAGATCATCTCATAGACAGCTTCTTGGAAATGTTACTGGTTTGTGTAATGGGTCGGGCCCCTGTGCAAACAGTCGGCGCTACGTGACACAATTATTGCAGCGATCGATCGTGTCACGAGCGCCGCGGTCACACATGTTGTGTCCGTCCTCGAATCACCACCAAACCCTCGGCTCTTGAAGGCTGCGTACTGGGAGGAAACAGTTTAGGGACAAGTCGGGTAGAACTCGTATTATTCTGCTGGACTTCACCATGGAGAAATGGTGTCCAATTTGGTAAAGAGCGCCAGGCTGACGATTGATATTTTAGTCATGGAAAAGAAATGTGAATACAAAATAAATAAGTGGTAGATTATCGATAAAGTTATCCCCCATGTTCAAACCCTATAGGACCTATCATGACAGCAAGACAATGCCTTCGCTGTGTCCATTTGCCCGCCATCCTTTGCCAGACGACTCCGTGCACGCGCTGGCCAAACGCGCACTGCGCGAAGGCGTGCGCAGCGTGCGCAGCCCCGCGCCGGGCGGCAACGCGACCAAGCCTAGGGACGGGATCGGCGCCGGCCGGCTCTACCTGGAGACGCTGCTCGTGCTGGACCGCACGCTCATCGAGTTCCACGGCGTCACCGACGTCGAGAACTACGCGCTCACGGTGGTCAACATGGCGTACACGCTCTACCACGAGGACAGTCTGGACGTGCGCGTCACTCCCACGGTGGTGCGCATCGTGCGTCTCGAGGACGACGAGAAGGAGGTGCGTGTGGTCCGGGAAGAAGGGGGCAAGGGGTAAGGGTCCGGGAAGAAGGGGGCATGGGGCGCGGGTCCGGGAAGAAGGGGGCATGGGGTAAGGGTCCGGGAAGAAGGGGGCAAGGAATGAGGGTCCGGGAAGAAGGGGGCAAGGGGTGAGGGTCCGGGAAGAAGGGGGCAAGGGGTGCAGGTCCGGGAAGAAGGGGGCAAGGGGTGCGTGTGGTCCGGGAAGAAGGGGACAAGGGGTAAGGGTCCGGGAAGAAGGGGGCAATTGGTGCGGGTTCTATAGGACCGTGTTGCACTTGGGGGATTGGATTTGCACTGCCCTTCTTGCGTGGGCGTTTAATCAATTCTAGGATAAGCTCTAGGGTTTGCTTGGAATACCACAAATCGCGTTGCATATTCTTAAAAAGGTTCCATAGTTATTGCTGTGGACGGGTTTGAAGTACACCCATGCGTTGATCTACACGTTAGCGAACGTAACGGGAGAGTTTCAATCCTTTTGGTCCCTCTCTATTAGGCATTTGGGTGTCTTAATGTTCAAACCCGCTAATATAAATATTTCTGGGATTTCTGGGATGGAATTACTGTGGATGGGAATTTGCCAAAGAGCCAAGTGTTTGGCGGGAAAAGAGGCGAGTCAAAACTCAAAAGTCTTAAACATATCTTTGTGCAGTCGAGTCGATGACAGAGTTTCCCTTCGATTTCCCTTTGCAGATGAACACGAAGATCTCGCCGAACGCGAGGACCACGCTGGACCACTTCTGCGCGTGGCAGCAGAAGATGAACCCCGGCGACGACCGCCACCCCAACCACCACGACGTGGCGCTGCTCATCACCAGGTAACCACCCACCAACTCACCCACCCACCCTCACCCTCTTCCCGCTCACTGTGCGAAGACGCCGTCAGAGCAGCGGTGACAAGTTCTAAGTAGGAGGGGTGTTAGTTTAGAAACGCCTTTGCCATTGAATTGCCATCAACGCATTTGCTATTGTATTGCCATCATCGCCTTTGCCATTGAATTGCCATCATCGCCTTTGCCATAGAATTGCCATCATCGCCTTTGCCATAGAATTGCCATCAACGCATTTGCTATTGAATTGCCATCATCGCCATTGCCATTGTATTGCCATCATCGCCTTTGCCATTGAATTGCCATCATCGCCTTTGCCATTGAATTGCCACCATCGCCTTTGCCATTGAATTGCCACCATCGCCTTTGCCATTGAATTGCCATCATCGCCTTTGCCATTGAATTGACATCATCGCCTTTGCCATTGTATTGCCATCATCGCCTTTGCCATTAAATTGCCATCAACGGGCAGGGCAGGGCAGGGCAGGGCAGGGCAGGGCAGGGCAGGGCAGGGCAGGGCAGGGCAGGGCAGGGCAGGGCAGGGCAGGGCAGGGCAGGGCAGGGCAGGGCAGGGCAGGGCAGGGCAGGGCAGGGCAGGGCAGGGCAGGGCAGGGCAGGGCAGGGCAGGGCAGGGCAGGGCAGGGCAGGGCAGGGCAGGGCAGGGCAGGGCAGGGCAGGGCAGGGCAGGGCAGGGCAGGGCAGGGCAGGGCAGGGCAGGGCAGGGCAGGGCAGGGCAGGGCAGGGCAGGGCAGGGCAGGGCAGGGCAGGGCAGGGCAGGGCAGGGCAGGGCAGGGCAGGGCAGGGCAGGGCAGGGCAGGGCAGGGCAGGGCAGGGCAGGGCAGGGCAGGGCAGGGCACTCTGAGACCGTGTTCCCCCCGACCGACAGGGTTGACATCTGTTCCGACGAGGCCAACTGCGGCCTCCTGGGACTTGCGCGCATGGCCGGCGCGTGCGAGCCTTCAGCCGCGTGCGCGCTTGCGCAGGACAACGGACTCAAGCTCGGCTACGTCGTCGCCCACGAGCTGGCGCACACGTGAGTAGTTAGAAGTAAGAAGTAAGAAGGTAGTAGTAAAGTTAGAAGTTTAAGTAGTCAGCATTTTGGGCTCTCTGAATGGGCAGAAATGATTCTTGACTAGCGTATATCCTTCAACGTGATGGCGAGCGTTTGGTTTAGAGGCGCGTCAGCAGCAAAGGTCATTTTGCGCCTGCTATTCTAATTCCAATCAATGCCTTGCGCCCAGCATTGCAGTGAAAGCATGTTGATGGCCTGCAGCAGTGACGTTATCGATATAGGTAGATCGTGGTATAGGTGGTATCTATATAGGTAGGTACCTATCAGTTTCCGTTGAAGCATTCAGGGAGTGTCCGTAAGGGATTTCTGGCTAGTCAGGGAAATCGATTGGACATTTTTTTCTTTGGTCATGGATAAGCCCTTTTAAAATGTCGCCTATGGTAGTTTTCAACAATATAATCCCGTTGGTTGTTCTACCCCTATCGCCGATTGCCAGGATGCTGCGACCATAAGGCGGCACATTGGCGACCATATCATCGCCAGTAATCGACGAAACCTCGGCAGACCACACGCCCATGCACCTCTTGGTCCCTCGTGCCCCGATGCCGATCGCCCCCGTTGTGTCTTAGCCTCGGCGTGGACCACGACGTGAAGGCGGGAGACGCGGGGTGCGACGGCCGCCTGGCCGACGGCTTCACCACCGTCATGAACCCCGCCATCTCCATGAAGACCGAGGAGTGGACCAAGTGCTCCACCGAGGACATGCGCGCGTTCCTGCTGTAAGTGCTCCTGTCCAACACATAACCTCAAATTTGTCAGGTGAGGTTGGGCATTTGCAGCCTCGCCCGTTGCTGGCATCAATGAGGTCGCGCAATCGATGTACTCTTCATTGAATTGCTTGAATTCATTGAATTCAAATCAACACGATGACACTTTTCTATTGGCTGTTCAAATCCCATGCTAAACGGACGACATGTTTTTACCAAGTTGATCACGAAGCACGTGGCAGTTGTCTATATGAGTTTCTCATATTCCTTTGCATATCTACGTATTATGTACACAATGGTGAGGTAAGTTCGTAACGTATCAACTACTGCTGAAAGGGCTGTTGAATAGTTCAAGTTGGTAAAAACATGGCGCCCATACGCAGAGATGGCCACTCTCTATCCCTGTTTAGGCTCACTAGTGACTTCCTGCTAGTAAACTCGAACAGTGCCGATAGCCGAACCGACTTCTCCCGAGTGGAGAGCTGAAATGAAAACAGGGAAATGCACGCACATACCTATCAAAGGTCAATGTGATTTACGACAAGCTGTTGATTCACAGGCAATTAATTCTTGCATCACAAAAAGTAGTTTCCATGTACTTAATGATTTTTTTTCCTTTCTCGTAAACGACAACATTATACGCACAACTTTCAAACGATAAAAACATAATAAAATATAGAGCATGAATATCCAGGAACATCCTTCATACCTAGAAGAGGCTAGACCTATACCCACAAGATCGAACCACACAGAATTCGCAATGAGCACTCTGTCGACTGAGAATTAATGTTCCTCTTTAGTACGTCCCAGGTAATTTTGTCAGCGGCAAACCGTTATTCTACAATCTCTTACTAGTGTTGTAGTATAGACCTAATGCCCCGAGGCGCTGAAAAGAGAACCTGAGACGTACAATACGCTTGATTTTAATAATATCACAGAGATGGATTTAATATGTCTATGATAATTCAACGTTTTCATGTCGTGATAGGTTGATGACCAAAAGTAGAATTTTGGCGACGAAAATTCTACTTCGTGATGGGAAACTTCTGACAATAAAATATAATACATACTACTTGGTACAGGCTGACCATTGCCTTATTTCAATTTATAGCACAACTGAAAGCCACAAGCAACTGATTTCGAACCACCAATTTCAGGTGTGTCGGGTATATCAAACAATTGTCATCTGCCGTACTTGTCGTACAGAGTACACTCGCTAAGCGAAGCTGGCTCAATGGCTGGTTAAAGAACTAACGATCAGTTACGTTGTTCTACAGCCAATCAGACGCCTTGACGGCAAGTTAACGGACTGTTAATGCATTAACAGGCCATTGAGCAAGCTGGGCGGAGACGTAAACATAGCCAACTGAAATTACTGAAATTTACGATTGCCGTTGGCTATGATAGAACCAACAGTTAAGCCAATGCTCGAGTCGTGTTCTGCAAAGTTGTTGGTCCGGACACTAGGAGAGCTGCTCGCGGTCAGCCTTGGGTGCTGGGCCGATGTGCCCCTCGCACAGTCGTCGTGTTCCGCTCGCCGACGGACATGGTGCTGATCTTGGCCAGACTGTGGAACTTCGCCGGCAGCCCGTACAGCAGACGCGACCGATCGTTGGCCGGCTTCGCGAAGTTGATCTCCTTCTCGTCCACGAACTGCAGGAGTGTATTGTCTCCCTCCACTTTCTTCTGCACGTCCACTTTGACTTTCTTCCTGACATACTTGATTTTCTTCCTGGCGTTCTGGCTGGAATGATTGATACTATGACTGGATTGGTTGATTTTATTCGTGGTTCCATTGATAGCATTACTGGACTGTTTGGTGCTGGTGTGTTTGATTCTGTTGCTTGGTCGTTTGATTCTGTTGCTTGGTCGTTTGATCCCGTTACTGGCAGGTTTCGAATGATTGTCCCCTTGCGTGGCTCGTCTGTTCGCGTGGTTGACCTTGGTGTTTGCCTCTTGACGCGGAGGCTGCTCGACCGCGCGCCAGAGCTGACCGTCGACGTCGTCGTCGTCGAAAGCGCCGTCGATGATCGGGGCGCTGGGGTGCTCGGAGTTGAGCGCCGGCGACCAGAGCGACTGGACGTTGATCGCGTCGCCCGCGGGCACGCCTTTCTTGTCGTCGTCGTCCTGGCCGGCATCGGGATAACGCTCGTCTTCGGGCTCGGGCGCTTCGGTGGAGGTGACGATGTCGATGTCGATGTACGGGCCTGTCGCTATGGTGGTATCGTAGCTCGCCGCGTCTCCGGCTTCTTCTTCGATGACTTCTTCCACCTCTTCCTCGTTTTGAGCTACTCCTTCGCCTGGCACCTCTTCCTCTTCTTGAATCTCTTCTTTAGTTGGAACCCCTTCCTCGACTCCAGACTCTTCCTCTGTTTGGACGGAAGGCTCGGACGGGGATCCGGTCGTCGTCGTCGTCGTCGTCGTCGGCTGCTTCTTTTTTTTCTTGTCTGTTGATGGTCTCAGCGCGATCGTCTCTGGCCGGCTGGTGGTCTCAGAGACGTTGAAGACGTCCGAAGGCTTCCTCCTGTTAGGCCTGGAGAAAAGCCCTTGGATCCTCTGCGGCTTGCCGACGGGCGGTTGACTTTGGTCGGCGATGTCCGTCACCGGCGCCTCGCCGGGCGCCTCGTCGCCGGGCCGCGGCGACTCCTGCTCGACGAACGCCGGCGGCGGCGGTCGAGGCATCAGACTCGCGTTGTCCGCACTCGGCCGCGTGTTCGTGTTGCCGCCGCTCGGCCTGGTGGCCACCGTGTTGCCCAGCACGCCGGCCAGGGGCGACAACCCGCTGTCGGCGTCGGCCATGGTGGCCCACGCCGACGTGTCCGTGTTCCCCGAGTTGCCGTTGTTGGCGTTCCCCACGTTGGCATTGCTGGCCCAGGGTTGCGTGTTCGTGTTCTCAGCGTTGCCATTGTTGGGCCATGCTTGTGGATTCATGGCTCCAATGTTTCCATTGTTGTTGTTGATCGCGGTGTTGGCCCACGGCTCTGTGTTCGTGTTTCCTAGGTTGCCGATGTTATCACCCATGTCCCCATTGTTGTTACCATTGTTTGCCCACGGTTGAACATTCGTGTTTCCCATGTTTCCATTGATGTTGTTCGCTGAGCTGGCCCACGGCTCCGTATTGGTGTTTGTATTCCCGTTGTCCACGTTCCCATTGTCGTCCAACGACTCCATATTCGTGTCCCCTGCCATGTTGCTGTCGGCCATGTTGGTGTCCGCCATGTTGTTCGCGATGGTCGCCCAGGGCTGCGAGTTCGTGTTGCCCTGGCCGTTGCCGTTGAAAGGCGTCGGCCGCGTGTTGGAGTTGCCCACTTTGTTGCCGACCAACGAACTTGGACGAGTGTTGAAGTTTCCCGCATTGCCATTTGATGATGTAGGTCTGGTGTTAATGTTGCCCACTTTGTTTCCAACCAACGAATTTGGACGAGTGTTGAAGTTGCCCGCGTTGCCATTTGACGACGTTGGTCTGGTGTTAACGTTGCCCACTTTGTTTCCAACCAACGAATTTGGACGAGTGTTGAAATTGCCCGCATTGCCATTTGAAGACGTTGGTCGGGTGTTTACGTTGCCCGCGATGCTAGATACTGACGTCGGTCTCGTGTTGGCATTGCCCAATATTTTGTTGCCGACTTGCGCCGTCGGCCTCGTGTTGACGTTCCCCACGTTCCCGTTCAACGAAGTCGACTGCGTGTTGGGCAAAGCGCCCAGCCTGTTGCCGAGCACCAGCGTCGACGTCCCCGCGTTGCCGTTGACGTTGACGACGCCCGCCGCGTTGACGTTGGGATTGGCGGCGCCGGCGAACGGCGCGACGGCGAGCCCGTACCCGGGACAGAACGGCCAGTTGTTGTCGTTGCACGGGGGCGGGCCGTTGAGGCAGTAGCCGAGCGTGTTGGCGTTGCACGGCACGCCGATGTCGACGCAATACGGCAGGCCGTTGTTGTTGCACGGGGTGCCGCTGACGGTCGAGCACACGGGGTACACGTTGCTGTTGCACAGCGGCCAGTTGAAGTAGCACGCGGGCAGGCCGTTGGCGTTGCACGGGGTCGCCCCCGTCGAGCAGTCCGGCCACGTGTTGTCGTTGCACGCGGGACCGTAGTACGCGTTGTAGTTGCCGTTGGTGGCGTTGGCGCCGCCGTAGGTGACGGTGATGGCGAGGTTGAAGATCTTGCCGAGCCAGTCGAGGCTGTCGCTGGCGGTCACCGAGCCCGACGCACCCGACTTCTTGCCGGCCATGTACGTGCCGAGCTTGGCGCCGGCCAGCACGCTCAGCGCCTTGATCAGGAGACGCGCGTGCCGCGTCCGGCCGCCACTCGTCGAGTTGGCGAGGCGTTTCACTTGGCGGTAGATGGCGCGCATCTGACGCTCTTGCGCGGCGTCGACGACGGTGGCGTTGGCGCGCTGGATCGTGGCGTTCAGTTGGCGGATGTCGTGCACGATTCGGGCGAGCAGGGCGAGTTCGCGGTCGCCCGGTGGCGTGGGCGGGACGGTGCTGGCGTTGGCGGGGGACTGTCGTTGGTGGCCGAGGAAGCTCTGCATGTTCTTCTTGTAGATCTGCTTGTCGCGACCGGGCGCCACCGACGATGAGATGTTGGCGCCAGCGGTGCCTGGCGGGTAAAGCACGTACTTGTTAGTGCAGTTCACTGCTTTGGGATTGTTATTTTAGTTGCATTCTGAGACGACCGTATTGGAGGCAAAATCTGGTGGGCCAATCGCCCTAAACGGCTTTTCAAGACATCAACAAAGATTAGCGCATACGAGACAATTCCGATTTCCGATTTTCATAAAAAGATTTCCATTTTAAGAGCATGTATCAGAAATATGCAAAGAGAAAACCAAAATATAGGTTCTTATCGAAATGAAACACATATTACACACGCGGAATAAAATTACAGCAAAAGCTCATTAAACTCCAAAGGTACTTTTTATATAGAATAATTTGCATTTTAGCTGTATGATATCCAATTATTTCCCAACCAAGGAGGATCCTGACCCTTGCACTGAATAAACGTAAGTTATTTTGATTCGCCGAGAGAGATATACCAGTCTTCTCAGGAAGATCATCATGTTGCCAATTTCAATAGCTAGGAATATGCCATGAGAATGAAACTATATGTAACTTTGTAACTATGAAGGTAACGATGGAAGTATGTAGTGTGGCGAACAGAGTTACATAGCCTTGTGTTCTCACCATCGACGAGGAGCCATCCTACGGCGATCGCCGCCCAGAGCAGACTCGGCACTGTCATGTTCCCGTCGAAGCGTCGGTCTGTCGGTCACTGCGTCGCGGCGACCGCGTCCTCTGGTTTTGATCGACGTCGCGGTCGCCGTCATGCGGGACATGGGTGTACCATTAACCGAGAGCCGCACTCTCGCCGAATTATCGATGTCGTTAGCATGCGGGGGCTGTGTCGAAATGCCAGCCAGTGCAGGGGCGAGCCGGGGACTATTGGACTGTGAAAATTTAGCGAGTTCGTCGGTGTATGCCTTGTGATAGCGCGGCACATATTATTATATATATACCTACACGCATTCGGATGTATTGAAACCAAAAGCTTTTATCACGGCGGAGAATTAATTCGTGCCCGCATGTGCCGAGATTAAACGTTCGCTATCGTAATTCGTATTGAATTGGTGCAACGTGCTTTCAAACATGAACCTTTCGCAGAATTCGGGGTACCCATTGTGCAGGTGGATGGACAAGAGTTTTAATTGATCTTTTACTTTCTACTTTTAAAATCGATCAATCAAATTTCGTTTTACCATTTGGAATAGTTTTAGAGAACATTTTACCACATTGTCGAACGCCAATCATGATGAGCACTCGCTTGTGATTGGCTATTGGCAAACCGCTGCATTGCCATTCGAGTGATGCACATTTGGTGTACATCGTTTCACGTTAAAATCGCATGGCCCCAGCGTGAACAGAGGACCTGAAATAAGCATTTATAATTACACCAACATTGCTTTCTCTGCGCCCTACAAGTTGGTCTATAAAATCCACCTCTGTAACGGTGCGTTTCAAACGAAACGAGGACGGAGTTGTGAGAGGAGACCGCGCCTTGGGCTCGCGAATCTTCCTGGGCCCAGATCCGCAATGCAGAGGTGAAGACTCAACCCTCGGGGTAGAATGATGAATTGCCAATCACAGACGTGGGCGTTTGCTGATTTCAGTGGTAATCACCATGGTGATAAACAAACTTACCCCTGTTTTTACCCTAACCCTGCTTTGTGGATGCCGGCCCTGGGGTGTTGGTTGCCCGATCGTTCTTTATCACGATGCCACCAAACGTGCACGACCGCGGCCAGGCATTCGTCATGTCGCGGTGCTGGCCTGTGAGACAACGAAACGTTGGGGGACTTTGCGGGCCCATTGTTACTATCTGTCGTTGTCGCAACGCGCCCCAGGACATATGCTGGCCTCTTGTTTGGATCCCAAGGTGCATTTGTGTCCAGATTGTGGGGCGCCCGGAGGTACTATTTATAGACAAAATATTAAATTTGCGTGGCAAATTGTGTTTTGTGATTGAATTTATAGAGATTAATAGACAAACTTGTTAGAGACCGTAAACAAACATTCCATTGGCTAAGTCCAGTTGACAATACGTTATTAAATTTGGTCTAAGCACATGCACATTTAGTGAATGCCAGTTAGTAATTCCGGGGGGTGGTATAACCCCCCTTGACGTCTTGACAGAAATCGAGGATTTGTCAATCAACGGAAAGATTTCAAGAAACACACCATGCCGGAATGTCCTGTAATTACCTAGACATTCCCAGATCGGTGTTCCGACTCCCGCACTAACACGCATACACACCAGGACCGGTATATATACGAGTACAATTCGCAATTATTATGTAAAGCGTGCGGCGATTCGTTCAAATTATGACAAAACCTCGTAGCCTTAACTTTATTTCAAAACACGAAACAGTTGCTACAAACCAAACGCACATGAACATCTTCCATCCCTTACTCGTGTGTTAAGACTATTGGAGTGAGTGTTTACTCGGGCAGCTTCCCGCTCAAATTTTACCTCCTACTGGATACTAACTTGTGGCCACATCTTTTGTCCGATTGCAACGAAACCAGGGTCTACGGAATCCTCACACTTTTGGCAACATATTGTGTGATTTATAACCACGAAATACCAATTGAAAGTTCAAATAAAGCTTTATGAAATAATCACCAACAACCACATCAATAGCCTTAAGCGAATTGCAGAATAGATTCTCGTCGCCATAGAACCTCCCCCGTGATGGCCGTGATCAGTGTATGGTCGTGACTCGCTGCTCTTTGCGCAGGTCGGGCTTCGGCAAGTGTCTGCGCGACGAGCCCGCCGACCACGCGTTCAACATCCAGGACATGCTGCCCGGCGTGATGTACGGCGGCGACTACCAGTGCCGCAGTCTCGTGTCGCAGCAGGCCGCCGAGTGCGCGATGGGACTGGTGAGTGGTGCAGTCCATCAGACGCACGCCGCTAACAGCAATAGAATCGGCAAATAGCTCATCGATTCATCCTAGTTAGGGTCTCCAGCTTGGTTTAGATGTTGGCATGTAAAGTTACCCCAAAGCAGTGCAGAGCAATACTTATAAGACTGACAATGTTTTAGCTAATTATTCTGCAAGAACAATAATACCTGTGCCGCAGTGCGCTGCAAATACACACAGAAATGCCCATTATTACACCCACTCCACACTTGCGCGATATGTGAGCGTGCGATTGACAGTCCCCATGGTTCGTGCATTGCTATTTGTGCGTTGTGTACCTCGAGCAAACTTGATTCCATGCCCTGCTGGTTGCAGTCTAGATATGGGATGGGGTTACGACTCTTAATTAGGTACCTCCATTGACTTCCAGCTCCGGAACTAACACGGAAATTAATTTGTGAAAGCCCATTTTATTATATACATCATATAAACTCAATTAAGGGAAAAGATAACTGTGCTATCCGACTTAAAACTGGCAGATATTCAGCCGGTCTATGACTGAAAATATAGAAACACACTCTAATGTTTGTTATTGAGGGACACGCGCATTTTTGTGTGAGAGCTTGGCCCGCTCGTTGACTTGGGAAGTGCGGTACCGCACTGCCCTCGCGTGTGGACGTCGAGCACCACGTCGACGCCGTCCGTTTCGACCGAGCGCCGGTGTCGGGGCGGTGCTGCCCCCAGCGTTAGAGTGGGGAAGCGCCCCCTTCGCCCGGCGCCTCTAGTTCGGGGCGCAACCCAGCGAGGGACCCTCTCCCGCCCTCGATCGGTCTGTCGTCAGACAACTGCACACTTGCGACTCATATCAACACCACAGCTTCACGGGCAAACAATCTTTCCATAGGTTCGATGGTTCAGCTTGACTTGCAGACGGGCGATCAAGAGCCAGCAATGGAAAATCAAATAAAAACGACCCACTCCAACAATCCGCCCCCCCCCCCCCAAAGAGGGATAGGAGACAAAAAATTGCAAAAAAATGCAGGGATGGGACAATGTTTTCTGTTTTTTTTGGAAAATCCCACCGCTGGCACCATAGTAACAGAGTTCTTATTTCCGCAAATCAACACTAGGATGCAATATTTATTCGAAAGTACAATAAAATGTCATACTTACTATTAGCGAAAACCCATGTTTTATTTTTCAAGGTCAGTGAATCCCACACGCTGACACTATTGTAGCGAATTACATATTATTGCAGACGTGCGACAGTCTCAACTGCGAGGTGCCGGGCTACGGGTGCATGGAGACCCACGTGATGCCGGCGCCGGGGACGTCTTGCGGAGAAAAGAAGGTACGGACCGGATTGACCGCACTTTCCAGTAAGTCAAAGCATCGTTGACGTTTTGTCCCAAGATGTTCAGGACCCATATTTAGTTCAGTAGACACTACTTCGATGTGGTACCGACTGGTTCGATATGCAAATAATACGGTACGCTCCATTTTCCCCTGGGTCTATGATTTCATTTCAACCAAATTACTTTAGAAAAAGAAGGTTTCACACTACTCGCTGTTCATTGAATAATGGTTTATTATTTCCCGGATAATTTTTAATGGCTTCGGATCGGCAACTAGGTCGAGTTTCCAGCCGAAGCCGAGCAAAGATAACGTTGTCTTGGCGCAAGTGGTCCATTAGTTTGCAGTTGGGTGGAGCGAGGCGCCGCCGCGTTGGCCAACGCTGCCTTGTTTACGGCTAATTAAAGGCGACGATCGCGGAGAGCGCGAACTGCTGCTGCCGAAACGATCGTTCTCGCGGCAATTGATGCGTTTTAAAGCTGCTGCCTTCAATCACAATTACAAGTCGGCAGCTCGGTAGCGCGCGCTTTGAGCAAAAATCGGTTTATTGTTTTCCTTAAATTCGAGCGCGTAATTGAATTGTAATACAGCAGGCTCGCGTTGGAACGAAAATTAATACGCCCGGATTCCAGCGAGCCCATTGTTCCGCTGCCACAATTGGCGGCTTCCATTTGTAATTTCGGCAGAGATGGTAATATTTAATTGGAAGGCTGCAACGCGCATATTCATCATTGTAATCACCGCTATGAAAGATTTGTGTTCAAATAATTTGGCCAGTGAGAGAACATAATTGTGTTTTGTTATACCCGGGACAAATTTCCCTTTTTCAAAAGTTCGTTTAATTTGTAGTTTGCCGGGCAAAACAGATTGCTCGATCTCTTTTGTGAAAAGAGTCCTCTCATATTGACACAAACTGTGCTCATAAATATAATATTTTTGCTTTTTATTGATTATTATTTGAGTCCGCAAAATATCCCTTATGAAGACGTCACCTATATATGCCAGTGCTCTGAAGTTTTCCGGCCACATAATCTGCACCTTCCCTTTTAGAAGCGATTCACTCGAAACTTTCGGGAGTACACAGCAATCACTTCGCAATAATATAATTTTGATACGTTCTTTCAATTCGAAATTATAGTCTGTAACAGACCATTAGACAATATCGTAATTGATGTCTAAAAAATGTGCAGTGTGCGTGATTTTAGTCGACTATTTCCCCTGAACTTTATACTTGTGTCAAATGAGAGGAGTTATTTGAAGTCGAAAGAAAACAATAAGGTTGTCGTCCTTGGCAATTTGATGGAGGCACCTTTCCACCATTTGTGGCAAGGAAACCCCAACCGCAGGATTGACGGCCTCCGGGATAGAACCTATGACCTCCCGGTCCCGAATGCTTATAGCAGACATGCCGCTCTCACTACCAGGATAGCCGGCCACCAGGATCGAACCTGGGACCTCCCGAATGCATAGCAGACATGGAGCTCTTACTACCAGGATAGCCGGCCACTAGGATCGAACCTGGGACCTCCCGAATGCCAAGCAGACATGGCGCTCTCACTACCAGGAAGCCGGCAACCAGGATCGAACCTGGGACCTCCGGAATGCCTGCCGATATGCTATATGGGACCTATACGCGAAGTGATGGAATGATAGCAAGAGATAGCAAGTGATAGTAAGTGCTAGCAAGTGATAGCAGGTGATAGCAAGTGATAGCAAGTGATAGCAAGTGATAGCAAGTGCTAGCAAGTGCTTGATCGAATGATTGCAATGCTGCACAGTGGTGCTACCAGCGGCGGTGTCTGGAGCTGGGCGAGCGTCCCGGGGCGGTCGACGGCGGCTGGGGCGCGTGGGGCGATTGGTCGTCGTGCTCGCGCTCCTGCGGGTCGGGCGTCGCCGTCGCCGAGCGAGAGTGCGACAACCCGACGCCGTCGCGACTCGGCAAGTTCTGCGTCGGAGAACGCAAGCGTCATCGCGTGTGCGCCACGCAGGTGCGTTCCTTCGGCGGCCGGCGAAAGGACTCATCCCCAACGCCTGAACTCCATTTCACGTCAAGAAGGAGAGTGGACTTGCATCTTCCTCGAGGACCCACTGCTGCTAGACACGAGCTAAGAGCTTCAAAACTCACAAGCCATGTCTTGAGCCGGACAAAAAGCTCTATGGGCAGTTTTACAACTCATAGCTCGTGTCTAGCAGCAATGGGTCCTCGAGGAAGAAGCTAATCCACTCTCCTTCTTGGCGTGAAATGGAGTATAGAATATAGTTACCTACCTTTTGTAGCACATGCTTGTTAGGAAAGCACAACGCTGCACAACCACAACCAGCACTTACTGCCTCTCCGGTCGTTACCTGTACATTACTTTTAATTTTTGGCACGGTCTTGATCAATAGATATGACTTTGTTTTAGCGCCAGCTAATAATGAAAGATTTCCCTGTTTTTTTCCTCATTTGAGCGAAGAAATACAGTGTGTCTCAGGTTCTACTGTCAGCAGCACACCGGTATTCCACTACGATACTTTTAACACGCCCAATGCCCCGGGGCGCTTCCATCAGACCCTCAGTACTAAGTACTTACCCCCATTCTGCAACTTTTCCGAAGTGAGAAGACATAAAACGAGAATGACAACTCCAAGGTCGCCTATATCATCATAATGGAACAAGGGAAGGTTGGTTCTCACTCTCTGTTCATTTCATCTCACATCCAAAAAGTTGCAGAACAGCTGTCCAGGCGTACTCTAGCAATCATTATAGATTTACATCTTTCGAACCTGGTACTAATTATTAGCAACAATGAAAGTGATTGAAAAAATACATTGACATCGTAGGACAAGACCAGTATAGGACGTGTACCTTTAGGAGACTAGACCTAGGTCCAGAGCAATGAATACCCTAAAACCAGGCGCTTTTCGACCAAGCTGGCTACGATCGCTGCTGACCGTAGCCTCCCCTCGAGCCTCTGGGTATGGGCGGTTGTGGCAGCTATCGTCGGGCTGGTCGGTTGTGGCAGCTGTCGTCGGGCTGGTCGGTTATGGCAGCTATCGTCGCGTGGGTCGGTTATGGCAGCTATCGTCGCGTGGGTCGGTTGTGGCAGCTATCGCCGCGTTGGTCGGTTGTGGCAGCTATCGTCGCGATGGGCGGTTGTGGCAGCTATCGTCGCGATGGTCGGTTATGGCAGCTATCGTCGCGTGGGTCGGTTGTGGCAGCTATCGTCGCGTGGGTCGGTTGTGGCAGCTATCGTCGCGATGGTCGGTTGTGGCAGCTATCGTCGCGTGGGTCGGTTGTGGCAGCTATCGTCGCGATGGGCGGTTGTGGCAGCTATCGTCGCGTTGGTCGGTTGTGGCAGCTATCGTCGCGTGGGTCGGTTGTGGCAGCTATCGCCGCGTTGGTCGGTTGTGGCAGCTATCGTCGCGTTGGTCGGTTGTGGCAGCTATCGTCGCGATGGGCGGTTGTGGCAGCTATCGTCGCGTTGGTCGGTTGTGGCAGCTATCGTCGCGTGGGTCGGTTGTGGCAGCTATCGCCGCGTTGGTCGGTTGTGGCAGCTATCGTCGCGTTGGTCGGTTGTGGCAGCTATCGTCGCGTGGGTCGGTTGTGGCAGCTATCGTCGCGTGGGTCTGTTCCAGCCGTGCGAGGCGGGCTCGGTGCCGTTCCGCGACGCGCAGTGCGCCGAGTTCAACGACTGGGTCTACCCCGAGGACGGACGCACGCACAACTGGACGGCGCACTACATGCACGACGGTGAGCAAGCACGCTGTCTTTCAGAGGGGGGGGGGGGGGAGTGAGATGGTGATACCTACCTGCTTGGCAGCAACCCATTCGGAACCCTCCAAAGTAACAACAAACCTTACATCAGTGGCAAGTTCGGGTTGTTTCAACAGTCGATCGATCGATTAATAATTCAATACTTCTTTATTGTAACAGGCTAAGTACACCCCACAGAGTTCAACATTATATTAAAATCGTAAATAAAAACATGAGATTTGCAGTACATTTAAATACTTAATATTAAAACAGTTCTGGTGAGTGGTGTTTAACGACGCACTGGTTTGACGATAGACTTGTGGCATGGTCAAAATTAGCTTCAGTGGTTGACTCGATGATGACGCTCTCAATTACCAAGCAGCGAGGCAAGTCTGCTCGTGCACTGCAGAACCACCAACGATCAGCCATTGGCTCTACAACTGCACACCACTACTCAACAACAGTACAACTCTAACAACAGGATTCGTCCACTAATCCATGCTGATCGGCAAGGCCACGTGCCCTTTTGGCCACTGTTGGCCTTGGCAATCGTAGCGTGCACCTTGGCCAACCGAAGCCGTGCTTGACGAATACCTCGTTCACACTACCGACTTGATCAAGATCAACTCTAAACGCCATCGAAGATGGCGTTGATTTGGTTTCCACAACTCAGTTATCTATTTAATCGCGATGAAATTATTCGGGAATCGTCGTGAACGCTCGGAAGAGTTCGTGATTATTTCAAAATCCGCCACCGGAAACGTTAAAACATTAACTTGGGAGCGTGTTCCGTGTGCTATGACCTAGGTGATAAAGTGAGGTTAGATTCGTCGCGATTTCCGGTTGTGTTCGTTTCCCGAGCACATTCCGAACTTGTCCGAATGACTTGATCATGATCAAGTTAGGGAACAAGTGTGAACACCAACTGACTTTTGAAACCCAATCAACGCCATATTTGATCGAGTTGAGGACTTGATCACGATCAACTCGTGTAGAAGTGTGAACGTAGGTATAAGTGCGTGTGTGTGCTCTTTTGCAGAGGACCCGTGCGCGTTGTTCTGCAAGAACGAGCGTGACAGTGTGGCCGTGCTTCGGCCCCAGGTGGTCGACGGCACCAGCTGCGTGCGCGGACACCGCGACCTCTGCATCGGCGGCACTTGTCGGGTAACTCTCGCCGCACTCTCGCCGCACTCTCGGCATGTCGATACACCCTCTAGTGGCAAAACCTCGTATCTGCAAAACGTGAAATGTTGAGTAGACCGTAAAAAACGCGTTCAAAATATTACTTGTGCATTTTATTATTATGTACACAATTTAGCCTCCCAAAAATGTTGCCCGTTCCGGGATTTGAACCCGGGTCCCCAACTTTCGCGGCTGGTGCTCTAACCAGGTAAGCTAAACAGGCATGCAATTTGGGAGAAGTAATTTGCATACAGGGTGAGAATTGAATGTCCCCCAGGGGGGTATGGTTCAGAGTCTACGAATACTCATAGTGGCAATGAATTGTCTTCTTTTGATTATTCCTCAAGGCCACTTTCCCATTGGACTGCAAACTGCCGATCCGAGAATCTTTAAATGGTTTCGTTCCATTGGCTGTTATACAGCTAATTTGCGGTGGATTTGCGGTGTGCCAACTTATCGCAAATTTTTAGCATTTCTAACCGGTGATAGCTGCGCATGGATCTTGAATGTTGAATATATTATCTTTGATATTGTATATATTTTGTATAATATTGTATTTTGTATATTTGTATAAATTAGTATATTAAAGTGATTATTATTTGACTGTCCTTTAACATGTAGGTACCTACTTGATAACATAGACTTTAAACATTAAAAATAAATAAAAATAAATACGCAATATAAATTCAGCGTTCCTGGGACCGACGAATTGCAATCCTGGGAATATGGCCTTAAAGTAAAGTCACTAAACAATATCGGCACCGTACAATTCCAACCGAATGGAAGTAATCCATTAGGAGTGATGTCTCTGTCTAGCCCCCTCCCCCTGCCGGAAACAGGAAGTGCCGTGCGACCTGAACCTGGAGTCGCACGCGGTCGAGGACGCGTGCGGCATCTGTCACGGCGACGGCACCGAGTGCGTGGTGAAGGACGGCACGCGCGCGTTCGACGCCGACCCCGCGGCGGGACTCAAGAAGTTGGTCGACGTGCCGCTGGGGGCGCGCAACGTGCGCGTCGACGAGCGCGAGCCCACGCATGCGCTGATCGTCGTGCGCGGCGAACAGCGCGAGGAGCCCTACGTCAAGGGCGACAAGCTCGGCATGTTCGAGGTGCGCCGCCATTCTGCTGTGTTCGTTGCATTGGGGATCTCTTCGTGCTAATTGGGACGTTGCCTTGGTGCTAATTGGGGATATCTTGGTGCTAAATTGGGACGTTGCCTTGGTGCTAATTGGGACGTTGCCTTGGTGCTAATTGGGATTCTCTTGGTGCTAAATTGGGGTTATCTTGGTGCTAATTGGGACGTTGCCTTGGTGCTATTTGGGGCTACCTTGGTGCTAATTGAGGTCCTGAGCCCAGGACCGATGGCGCAAGAGAAAGCTACGTCTTAGGGACTCGACCAACTCGACCGCACTGTCTTCCTTGGAGCTGCATTCCTGGATGCTGCTAATAACCCAGCCAGAGAGATAAAAACTGTTTAGATTATTTAAACAAATTTAAGTTTTGACCCTTTCCCAACTTTCTTTATTCCGTACCTACCAACGTATAAGACGGCAGGATGAGATTGTATTTATATACTTCACTTTGGTTAATTATCAGTTTGTTGCAATCATTATCAAGTTTTGCGTCAAAAAGAACAATGCAGCCTTGCCTTTAGAACTAAACTTTTTCGAAATAAAGTAGCCACCTTCAGTACCTACTAAACTCATTTTTGGGAAAAAGTGTTACAAGTTTCAAGCGAACCTATATTATATTCATAAAGTAGTCGAGGAATTGTGGTTCGCTCAATGAGTCCGTGGCGGCCAGGTCGTTGCGGTGCGGCCGCTCGGGCCCGGGTTATCAGACAACCGATTGATGAGAGGTCCTGAAGGAACGCCCCCGCGGAGTCTGGGTCCCCGTACGCGCACAGCTTTGGGAATAGAGAGCGTCCGACGCACCACTGGGTGGGCGAGTCTGACACTAACTGGCTCCCGGGTCGTCGGTTAGGTATAGGGAAGATGGTAGTTGGGTAGGCGTGGGTACCCGCATGGGTCGATGGTTCAGGATATCTCACACTCACGACTTGAGCAGGTCTCTAGTGAATTCTGTCCATGTATAGAGATTAACCTAAATTTTGCGCTTTACTCGAACGCAATTTAAGTTGCATTGAAGATAAGCATTGCTGTTTTTAGCGGGTGAAAAGGTGAAAAGAAAACTGCGTAGAGCTGTACCCAAAGACTCCTGCAAACATCCTTGCAAACGCCCTTGCAAACGCCCTACCCGTGCCAACGCCCTTGCAAACGCCCTCGCAAACGCCCTCGCAAACGCCCTCGCAAACGCCCTCGCAAACGCCCTTGCAAACGCACTTGCAAACGCCCTACCCGTGCCAACGCCCTTGCAAACGCCCTTGCAAACGCCCTTGCAAACGCCCTTGCCAACGCCCTTGCAAACGCCCTCGCAAACGCCCTCGCAAACGCCCTTGCAAACGCCCTTGCAAACGCCCTTGCAAACGCCCTTGCAAACGCCCTTGCAAACGCCCTTGCAAACGCCCTTATAAACGCCCTTGCAAACGCACTTGCATACGCCCTACCCGTGCCAACGCCCTTGCAAACGCCCTTGCAAACGCCCTTGCAAACGCCCTTGCAAACGCCCTTGCAAACGCCCTTGCAAACGCCCTTGCAAACGCCCTTGCAAACGCCCTTGCCAACGCCCTTGCCAACGCCCTTGCAAACGCCCTTTCAAACGCCCTTGCAAACGCCCTTTCAAACGCCCTTATAAACGCCCTTATAAACGCCCTACCCGTCCCCGCCAGGTCCCCGGCTCGTCGGCGTGGCTGGGCATGACGCATCTGCGCCAAGAGTCGCTGCACATCCCGGGCCCGACGACGGCGCCCCTCACGATCCTCGTGCGCCCCGTCGAGGCGGTCACGCTCACCTACTCGATGGCGCTGCGTCGCGACGCCGCGCGCCGCTGCGTGGGCGGCTGCTACGCGTGGGACTTCGTCGAGTGGTCCGCGTGCTCGGCGCGGTGCGGCCCCGGCGACGAGGTGGCCGTCCCGCGGTGCGTTGAGCGACAGGGCGGACTCGTCGAGGACATCTACTGCAAGCACCTCGACCGGCCCGACGAGAAGAACAGGCCGTGCTTCATGCAGCCCTGTCTGGCGAGGTGAGTGCTGCCCCGGGGCGCAGGGCCCGTGCTGAGAGGTTAGAGAGGAGTTTGCTTTGAACCGTGCTTCATGCAGCCCTGCTGGCGAGGTGAGTGCTGCCCCGGGGCGCAGGGCCCGTGCTCAGAGGCAAAGAGGGGCATTTGCTTTGTACCGTACTTCAATCTTGTTTGACTATGTTCTGGATTCGGCCGTTTGGCTTTAGTTTGGTCATCATACGGGTAGGGACTAGGGAGACAATCATGGGTTGTCCGTGCTGTTTTAGCTTCAGACTCATTCATTCATGGTTTCTAAACTCCGTTTCACGTTGAGAATTTTTTAAGCCCAACAAATTATTCAAATTCAAATTTGTTTGAATGTGTTATTGAAACGAGCAGGGACAGCCCTGTTACCAGGTTGGCTTATACAGGGGAGGGAAAATATGAGCTGGCCCCCAATCTGACTAAAATCTGACTAAAATGTATTTTGGTATATAGGTACCCATATATGTATACAGTTTTAGATTGTAGATCTTCTAGCAAGTGATTTCTTTCTATTGTCCTAAATTATTATTATCTCATAATCATATTATTGACGAGTTCAAATCCTGTGTACACCAATTGTATTAATTATATTGTGATGTAACGAGCAAAATAAAAGTTCAAATTCAGACCTGCGATTCCCCGGGCACTGAGGTTCGTCCCCTCGCCGCAGATGGATGGTGGGCGACTGGCAGAAGGACTGCGCCGACTGCGCGCCGGGCGACGCCAGCTGCGTGCGCGCGCGCTCGGTGGTCTGCATGAAGCCGACGGGCGAGGGCGAGGGCGAGACCGACCTGGTCGCCGACCAGCTGTGTCCGAGCGGCAAGCCGCGCGACGTCGAGCTCTGTCCGATGGCCACGACGGGGTCGCACGTCGCCTCGCGCCAGGCGGCCGCCGCCGTCGCGCCCGCCAGTCTCGTCGCCATCCTCCGACAGACCAAGCAGGACACCGTCACCGACTTCCTCTTCGACCCCGACGCGGTGCGCTGCGTGCTCGCGGCGGGCCGGAAGCGCGACGACGACGACGGCGACGACGGCGACGACGACAAGCACTTTGGGGGGTCGACTGCTGCATCTTCGAAGGGATTCGGGTCTTGCGACAACGCTGGCCGGGACGGAGGCGACGACGGGGACGAGGACAGAGCGTGCGGCCATGAAGGCGACGAGGAAGACGACGATGACGACGACGATGTGGAGGAGGAGGACGATGACGACGACGACGACTGCTTGCCCTGCGTCCACGGCCCTGTGCAGACCGACACGAGCACGAAGCAGTGCGATCGGGCGAAGGCCGGGACGCACCCACGTCGTGACAAACGCGCCTGCGCGGTGACCACGCCCAAGACGTGCAGGGCGAAGATCAACCGCGGCCAGACGGTCGTCGACTCGATGGACGTCGCCGACTTCCACGTGTGCTTCTCGGACGGCCGCGACGGCAACGCGCGCAACGCGTCCGTACCGGCGTGTCTGTCCGGCGTGGAGGCGTTGCAACTGCTCGGGCGACTGCAGGCCGCCGACCGCCGGGAGCGCGCCAGGGAGCGCGACGAGCGCGGCAAACGCGACAAACGCGACGCCGACGCCGACGCCGACGCCGTGCGCAAGCAGCGGCAGGAGCTGAAGCTCGAGGAGGATCGGCTCGAGCAGGAGATCGCCGACGAGCCGCAGCTGGGCAGGGCGTTCTACAAGCGCGCGGCCGGCGACGAGCACCAGGTGAGTCTGCTCGACATCGAGCTGGACTCGGAGCGCGAGGACGACCTCAAGCAGATCGAGGCGTTCGACGAGCGGCCGGTCGACCGTAGCGCCGACCCCGCCGCGGGCCTGGACGGCTTCCTCGGCACCGAGCTGCTCGGCGACGTGACCCTCGACAACCTGAACGTCGAGGGTCTCGGCGTCGGCGAGCTCGGCACCCAAGCCATCGTCGCCGCCGTCCTCGAGGACACCGACAAGCACAACCGCGGCGACTTCACCGACATGCTGACGCCGACGCCGTCCCGGAAGGAGGGCGTCGCGCCGACGGCGCCGAAGACGGGCCGGCCGGCGACCGTGGACGCCGTCGTCGCCGCGCAGATGCAAGCTAGCAGGAGCGGCGCGCCGGCGCAGCAGGCGTCGAGCGGCACCCCCCTGCTGCCGTCGCCGCCGCGTCCAGCCGAGGCTCGCGTCGACGAGGCGGAGGCGCCGTACTCGGCGCACAAACCTGCGCCGAACGCCGCGAACTCGCGCCTCATCCTGGACGGCATTCAGCGCCCCCTGGACCCGTTTGTCCCCGGCAACAGTAACGTGTTCGGCGTCGCCAGGCCTGTGCCCGCGGGGCCGTGGCCGCCGCAAGCCAAGCCAGGGTATCAGGAAGGCGTCCAGATGAAGCAGTCGATTCCAAGGTTCGGTCCGTCGGCGCTGGACTCGGGTCTCGACGCCCGGACGGCGTCCCAGGACGCGCGCACGATGGCGGCTGGTGTCGGCATGTTGCCAAAGGTGCACGGAAAGCCTCTGGATCGTTTGCTGACATCGGATGGCTCTTTCGCGGCGAGTGGAGACGCCCAGCGAGTGGCCAACAACGCGAGGCACGGCTGCTTCGAGCAAGGCTTGGTGCGTTTGCCAACGGGAAATCAAGCGCGATACGCACCGACTAGGAACGCGTACCAGCAAGTGAAGCAAGCGCCGAGTCCAGAAAGAGGGGGCGTGCAAGAGCCTCTCGGAGGCCAGGGGTACGAACACCAGCCGCATGAGAGTCGTCACGAACTGCTCGCGCCCTTGTCACGAGAGCCCAACGCGAACGTGCGGCCAAACGACCCGCTAGTGGAGGCGTTGCGAGGCTACCAAGGGACACGCGCCGGTTGCATCGCAGACCAACTGCAGTTGCAGAGAAGTGCGCACGTGCAGTCCGCTCAGGGGCTGCCGCGGGCAGTGCCAGCGCGGGCCGAACTCGGCGGTACCCAGTCCTTCCAGCGGCCGCTGGTGGGCGGCGTCGACCTAGACGCACGCAGCGACCTGCGGCCGTCGTACGACTCGGCGGATGAGACGAGCAGCGACATGCAGCACGCGCAGACCAAAGTCTTGTTGGATGAGATCTACAACGATTTGAGTCCGCTGCTTCAAAGGGACTTCTCCGTGGCGGAGGGCGTCGGCGGCGTTGACCGCCCCGATTACCAGGAGTGGACCAGTCTGCACCAGGAGTTAGCGAAACCAAAGTCGTTTACGTGGGGCCATGCCAGACCCCAGGACGCGGCATACAAGCGTCCCGCGCCGAAACTCGCCGACCGAATAGTGGACGCCAAGCCCAAGATGAGTTGGCCGCTGGCGGCCAGATACCCCCGGCCTGGAGGCGGCGCAAAGGCCGCGGTGAAACACAGCAAGATGCAGCCAGCGGGTAGACCGACATACCCCTTGGCGGGCGCGTACACAGTGCCGTCGTCGGCCATCGACCCTCAAGTCGACCGCGTTCTGGGGGCTCGCTACCCGGTCAGAGGGAACCAGCCCATCGTACTGGAAGCATTCCCTGTTGTCAGGAACTCTGGCGAGGAGGGGATGGACTTGGCGAGGAAGTATGATTTCAGGCCGTCCCACCCGAAGCAGTCACTCTTTTCGGGACCCAGGAAAGCCTTTAAGCCAGCTGTCCCAGAACAGACAGTTCATCTCGAGGCACTTTCAAGTCCTAGGGAAGAGCACAGAGATCAACCTCAAGCGAATCGGGAGCTGAAATATCAGCCCGCGGAGGTCCATTCCAGCGGGAAACACTTCGAAAACAACAATAACGAGCCTGTGGGTCACGCGTTGCAGCCAGAAACGGAGCAAGAGTTTTGGTTGAGTCGTCAGCCCGCAGAGCAGTATCTGAAACCAGAAGACCACTCTGAATCTGGCCAGAGGTTAGGAGGCGAGCAGTCCCACGCCTGGAACCAACAGCTGACCGAGAAGTCCTTAAAGTCTGCAGGGAACCAAAAGCTGGCGCAGGACGCGCAAGCTCTGAAACCAGAAGCCCACTCTGAGTCTGGTCAGAGGCCAGGAGGTGAGCAGTCACAAGCCAGTTACCAACAGCTGACCGAGAAGTCCTTAAAGTCTGCAGGGAACCAAAAGCTGACGCAGGACGCGCAAGCTCTGAAACCGGATGCCCAGCACGTTGGGTCCAATCCGGATCCTCTGCACAAACCCGGCAACCCAGGGAAGACTATGGCGGAGCAGTCGCCTATGCCGGACGCGAGGGAGGAATTCAGGAAGGAATTCCGAGAGGAAATAGCGAAACAGTCCCTCATACCATCTCGCGGACAAGATATCAAGCAAGTGTTGACAGGTAAATCGTCTGAACCAGAGGCCAAAAACGGCGACGGTCAAGATGAGGTGAGAAATACATTAAAAGAAGGAGTTAAGCAGAAACTCCAACAGGAAACATTGGTTAAACCTTCCTCAGATTTCTTGGAGAACAAGTTGAAAGAAGAAATTCAAGAGCATCTCAGACAGGAAGCGATGGCTGAACAGAAGTCGAACGACAATTCACGGAAGCCAGACATTCGCCAAGAGATTTACAAGTCAGACCATGCGCTGCAAACTGATTACAAAGAGGAACTGTGGCAAGAGCTAATGGACCAACAATTAAAGTCCCAAACCAAACAAGAGCTCAGACAAGAATTGGAGAGCCAGTCCTTGAGACCGGACCCCAAACCGGACCCCGGTGTCGAACGGCCCGTCCCCCTGGGCCTGGACGAACCCTACCGCGGCTACGAGGACATCTCCGAGAAGGCGTTGAAACGCATGCAAGGGCACATGTCCCGAATGAACAAGCAACAGCGCGCCGCCAAGGAGCTGGAGAAGACGGAGGATCAACGCGAGGGCTCGCTCTACTTCGGCGATCTGCCGCAGCGCGAGCTCGACATCATCGAGGCGATGGGGGCGATTCACAGAGACCACGCCGAGCCGTCCAGGCTGTCCAGCTCCGAGCTCGGCATCGACGAGCAGCTGCATGAGCTGCTCGGCGCAAACGTCGACGTCGACGCCGACCGACGCAGCTGGGAGGACGTTGCCGTCTTCGAAGGACGCGAACAGCCGCCAGGACTCAAATTCATTGAGAAGCGAGACTCCGGTAGTGACAGCGGTCACAGCCAGCAAAGCAGCGCTCTCAGCGGCGAGGAGACAGACGTGATAATGGAAGATGCCGAGTCGCGATTGCAAGACGACTACGATGCGTCGAGCCATGTCGGCGACATTTCTCAGATCGACTCCAACTATCAGCAAGATAATCCCGACGCCAAAGGGAGCCGGCAAGAGGGGCCGGACCCGAGCGGCGACCGACAAGAGCAGCTGACTGTGCCAGGAGAGGACCGGCCGTCGGGACTCGAACCGCGGTACTTGACCGGCGAGCGACGCAGGAAGCGGCGACATTGCGAGGACCGACCGCACCGGGTGCACGCGCACGTGCGCAAGGGCGAGACGGTGAGCGACTCCGAGGAGCCCGGCAACGTCCATCTCACCTTCGTCGACGACAGCGAGGACGATCTGCGCGCTGGCAAGGTGGTGCCGACCACGCACGTCGACGGCAAGGAGGCGCTCAAGCTGATGGACGACATGCAGAAGAGGGCGCGCACGAAGGCGCCGGCGCAAGCGAAGGGGGCTCTCGGAGGGCGGTGATGGGTCGAATGCCCATGAGGCATGAAATGGCCCCCATACATGATTAGACGTTTATACTCTAGCTAAATATCTACTTTTTAAGTCAAATATATTCCACTTGTTTGTGATGAATTTGTTCGAAAATACACGCAATTTCGTATACGTGCATACAGCATTTCTATCCTGTTTATGGTTTTCGTGCTAGGATTTCACATAAATATTCTCCAAATGTTGTTTTGAATTTCAAACACACCCTGGCACTAAATAATACAGCCCATTGCAGCAAGTTTCTCGATCCCGAGAGTAGTAAGGTTCTGCTATCGAATATTGATTGCTGTATCACTCTCATTCACTGCCCGGGTGGGTGCCTGTGTCGCGGCGCCCGACGCCCGACGCCCGACGCCCGACGCTGGCTGCAGAACGCCTCCCCCGCCCCCGTCGAGCGGCTGCCGGCGCCGTAATTCCCCGTGCACACTACTCGAGATTCGGCTTATATTTTATGTCTTTTAGGACACGGGGAGATAATAAAAGTTCCCCTTTAAGTCCTAAAGCGTATTATTTCCCCGGCAGAGATGTGCAGCGTCAGCCTCCGGTGTGTGTGGTGTGGGGGGCAGGGGGGCAGGGGCCTGGCGTCGGGGTGCTCGTTGTGGCTGCGGCAGGCGAGGCAGGGTGCGAACAAGAACACGTCACGGCGAAAGCAAGACGTCCAACTCGCTTGTGACAAACCGTCTCGTTAGCGATTCTTTCGCAATGGAGATTTTTAAATTCTACCTTCCCTGCTCCCCCATTACTAAGATTGTTTCTTTTTTCTTTCCCCTTTCTTTTGGAAGGCACTAAGCTTACGCTTTTCAACATTATTTTCGCAAAGTTTGCGACAGAAAACGTCTGTAAATTGTGCGTACATTTGTCACAAAGAGTTAAGCAAACATCGCGTGCTTTTATGATGCTACATGTCTTCATTGTCTCGATCCTGCGGCAAAAACCCTTATCAAAATGCCGCGTCGTTTGTTTAGATTTGAAACAGTAGACGTTGAGAGCTTTTTACGCAGACCGCAAAGTTTCCACCCGCGGACATTATCATCGCTCGGAAAAGTTAAATCCACGAACTAACATTCAACTAGCCGGCCTCGCGGTGCAACCACAAGCACCGCCGGGGAGTCGCTATCGCATTTTCAAACCCACGTCACTGCTAAGACCGAAGACTCGAGGATCTCTTAGGAAAATCGAAGACTCGCGCTTCCGGTCGGTCGCGTCCGTGCCGTCAGGCGTCCGACCGGTTCGACGCTCGACGCTCCCCCCCCCCCCCTTCCCCCCGGGAACGTCGCCCGGGCCTTTGTCCGATCGAGTGTCGCACTCTGCGAAGACAATGCCCGGGGCGTCTCGCTGCATCGCGTCGCGTCAATCGCGCTTTTCGCGCCGCGCTAATTTCTTATTCTGCGAGGCAAAAATAATCGCGTTAGCCGTGCTCCGCCGGATCCGCGCGTCGCTTTCATGTCGGGCGTCACGTGACATAACAACGCCCCCCCCCCGCACCCCCACCCCCCCTCCCCGACAGCCGTCGTGGCCGGAGCGTGCTCAGAGAATCGGAATAGATTTTCCGAGCGAGTTGGCCCACGATTTCTGAGATAACAGTCGCACAGATCGTGATTAAATTCCACTAATCACGGGCTTCCTTACATGTGTATTTACTCCAGCGCGTTGCGTGCTGCGTTCGCCAAGCCAGCCCAGGTCCCAGGTCCCCGGGGAGTGGAGATAATGCCAGTCCGCCCCCGCACCGTGCGCCAACCAAGGCTACAGCAGGGTCTCCTCGGTGGTCTAGTCTCAGTCCACACTCGCGCTGTGGGATCGGGTTCCTGATAACATGCACATCTGCATATTTTCCTCGACTTATCGCGAAAGGAGCACGAAATAAAAACGTTTGCCGTTCGCTTCGTTTTTAGTTTCGAGATAAAAAGAATTCAGAGAGAAAGAAGGGATGTTTCGGGTTGAGGTCGGTATAAATATCAGTCATTCTTTCGGTTGAATTTACCTCATTGGTTTAAGGCAAAACGCATTCGACGAAAAAGTTCGACAAAATATGAAATTGGTTATTAAAAATATCGGACTAGCATGAAATTATAATTTCCATTTCATTTTAAAATCAGCGATAGTGTAATGGGCCATGCAAATTTAGCAAAATTCCAACAAAATATTGTTCTCCTATATGAATTTCTGATAAATCAGAGAATATGCCTTGGGGCCATACCTACTGATGTCAATTCTATACTATTTACTTTCGGAGAAAATCAAGTGATAAATTCAAATAATTTTTGTACCTTTTGTTCCAGTGACAATTATTATGAATACATAAAAATCACAATGAAAAATGAATATTAATATTTTAAAACGAAGTCATTCTCTAGTGTAAATCGCCCCACATTCCGCAGTCACCACCCTCCGCCCAGTGATGGCAACATGCAAGCTAATGGCAACATGCTAGCTGATGGCAACATGCTAGCTGATGGCAACATGCAAGCTGATGGCAACATGCTAGCTGATGGCAACATGCAAGCTGATGGCAACATGCAAGCTGATGGCAACATGCTAGCTGATGGCAACATGCAAGCTGATGGCAACATGCAAGCTGATGGCAACATGCTAGCTGATGGCAACATGCTAGCTGATGGCAACATGCTAGCTGATGGCAACATGCTAGCTAATGGCAACATGCTAGCTGATGGCAACATGCTAGCTGATGGCAACATGCAAGCTGATGGCAACATGCTAGCTGATGGCAACATGCTAGCTGATGGCAACATGCTAGCTGATGGCAACATGCTAGCTGATGGCAACATGCTAGCTGATGGCAACATGCTAGCTAATGGCAACATGCTAGCTGATGGCAACATGCTAGCTGATGGCAACATGCTAGCTGATGGCAACATGCTAGCTAATGGCAACATGCTAGCTGATGGCAACATGCTAGCTGATGGCAACATGCTAGCTGATGGCAACATGCTAGCTGATGGCAACATGCAAGCTGATGGCAACATGCTAGCTGATGGCAACATGCTGGCTGATGGCAACATGCAAGCTGATGGCAACATGCTAGCTGATGGCAACATGCTAGCTGATGGCAACATGCTAGCTGATGGCAACATGCTAGCTGATGGCAACATGCTGGCTGATGGCAACATGCTAGCTGATGGCAACATGCTGGCTGATGGCAACATGCTAGCTGATGGCAACATGCAAGCTGATGGCAACATGCTGGCTGATGGCAACATGCTAGCTGATGGCAACATGCTGGCTGATGGCAACATGCTAGCTGATGGCAACATGCTAGCTGATGGCAACATGCAAGCTGATGGCAACATGCAAGCTGATGGCAACATGCTGGCTGATGGCAACATGCTAGCTGATGGCAACATGCTAGCTGATGGCAACATGCAAGCTGATGGCAACATGCTAGCTGATGGCAACATGCTAGCTGATGGCAACATGCTGGCTGATGGCAACATGCTAGCTGATGGCAACATGCTGGCTGATGGCAACATGCTGGCTGATGGCAACATGCTAGCTGATGGCAACATGCTGGCTGATGGCAACATGCTAGCTGATGGCAACATGCTAGCTGATGGCAACATGCTAGCTGATGGCAACATGCTAGCTGATGGCAACATGCTAGCTAATGGCAACATGCTAGCTGATGGCAACATGCTAGCTGATGGCAACATGCTAGCTGATGGCAACATGCTAGCTGATGGCAACATGCTAGCTAATGGCAACAGGACCTTTCCTGTGACACACGATGCTTTTAAAAAAGTGCCGCTGTAATTAGATCTCAGCAACGGTGCGACGTCAGGTGGCCGACGCCGACGCCGACGCCGACGCCGACGGCGTGCAGCGATCCAATCACACGCCGAGAGGGAAACGCGGCCGGTAATCAGGTTTCGGTGGCGGATTTCGAGAGGTACGTTCCCGCCGCCGAGGCCGAGAATGGGATCGGAAAACAGCTGGCAATGTTTTCTTCCCATGTAATTCGCTTGCGTGCGTATCGTGCAAGCTGTGCAGCGTAACATCGCAACAAAAAACTATAATACCGTGGCAACGCGAAGAGGTGCAAGTCGTGGGTAGATATAGAAATGTTGGTAGTAGCGGTTTTGATCTGATTTAAGTGGCTTTTGGCAACTCTGGCTACACTCTGGTACTGCGGGCTTGCCTACCGAACAGGCGTGGCGGAGAGTTTATTTGACCGCGGATGTTTAGGCCGTATGTATGTTTTTTTGTCTCGTTTGTTTTCATTTAGTTTTACATTTTAACATTTTAAATATTTTCGCATGTTTGATTTTGTGACCCGCGCTATGTGCACAATTTAATTAATATCTTGAAAGGTAATGGCATTATTTACATGAGAATAATGCTGAAACCCACACTTATCTGTATTGTAGGCCAATGTGTGAATCTTCACGAATTCGAGATAGGCACGCATTTTATTTTGCGACGATTGGTAAACCGGGCTAAATTTCAATGGGTGTCCAATGCACACTCTCGTTTTCTTCTCCTCACAAAGCGAAGACAGGTTTTAGGGATTTCACTTTAGAAAATGTCCATCTTGCGGCCAACGCTCGGATTTGAATAGCTCATTGTCGAGGGCAGGTAAACTTTAACCGACAAAATTAAAACATTCTCAAATTTCTAAATCCACACTTGTTGTGCCAATGCAGTGCCAATGCAGTGCCAATAATTATGCAGCCACTTTAATGTGCACGCGGTGAAATTCGGTGGCAGTCCAGGCCCCCTATTCTGCAACTTTTTCCAAGTGAGATGACAAGAAATGAGAGTGACAACTCCAAGGTCGCATATGGTATTTTCATAAGGTATCTTCATATGGAACAAAATGAATGTTCTCACTCTCATTTCATTTCATCTCACATTTTGAAAAGTTACAGAATAGTGGTCCAGCCATCAGCAACGACAACCTTTGCGTGCCCTGCATTGTATTTGTATGTCTTTTATTGCCAGCAGGATACTGTACGTAATAAGGAAATCGTCAAGATTATAGAATAAAATCAAAACTACATACAATAACGGTGAACTAAAAGTAAGATATACAAAATAATATGTACACAATATCACACAAAAACGATCTAGGCTGGCTTGGTAAATTCATTAAATGTGTAGAAGGGATTGTGGAGGAGATGGGATTTGAGGTGCTTGGAGAATTCCGGCGCGGGCTGTACCTACCCGAGTAAATCATTAGTGGAAAGCGAGTTGGAAAAAGTAAAACAGTAAATGATGATCGCCGTCGTCGTCGTCGTCTTTGGAGTCGTTGGCCCGGTAAAAACCCCCTGTGCGCGCCTTGGAAGACGCTGCCTGGACAGAAGAGCGCTTGTCATTCTCAATCTTGCAGCGGGCCGAGCAAAAAGGGCGGACGACTGGCGCAGTCTAGCAGGCGTTTAGCGAATCTCTCGGCGAGAGTGACGCGACGGACCTAGCGCCGAATCGAACCCCGGACCCTCCGTGTTGCTGGCCTGATGACCGGGCCTGACAGCTGCTGGCTGGGGTGTCGTACAAGGGTGGACAGGGGGGACAGGGGGGGACGGGACGAAAGAACGAGTTTGTTATGAACGAGTGTGAAGGAAAGAGGTGGAAATGACGAGATTTATCACGCTTCTGTCGAGTTGGTTCACAAAGAAGATAATTTGACACGCTTCTGTTTCTAGTTACTTTATTATCTAAAAACAAGCTTGAAATTGTTCCAGAAAGATGGCACTGTACCCTTGTGAAGAAAAGAAGGGATGTGATAAACCAAACAGTAAGTTTATACTAACATATTGTTGTCATCAAATATAAATGATGCAAGTTTAAGGTGCAGTTTTATTTCATTGTTTGGCGCGTGGTTGATTCTTCGTTCTGTGTCCTTACCTTATCCTCGATAGCTGTGATAGCTGTAATAGCTCGGATAGCTGTGATAGCTGTAATAGCTCGGATAGCTGTGATAGCTCTGACAGCTCTGACAGCTCGGATAGCTGTGATATCTCTAACGGGACCAATAAATTTATTAACTTATCATGAAAATTATAAACCATTATATACAAAATAATGCATAGTTTCTTGATTTCATCATTGTTAGACAGGTTTTTTGGCGGTTTCTTCGAACCGCTTCTTTCCCCGATTCCCGATAGCCAAGTCACGTTCCAAGACGCAGGCCGCTTCCCGGTGCCACACACTCCTGACTCCTTGGGGACCTTGGAATTCCAGCGGCGCGATCTCGAACTAAGCCCACGTGCCCGTGCGTGGGCTCAAAGGGACCGGGCCTGGCGACGTTGCTAATTTAAGAGCGGCGCTTTATTCGATGCTGGAAACCAACGAAATGTTTGTATTGTGTGAAATCCTGAGAATTTACCGAGCGTGTAAAACTTGGTTCGGAACTGAGGATTCGTTTTATACTCAATATCTCTTCATTCCGGAGAGTTTTTTCCACGTAGAGTTTTAAACGTGGGCTTTTCAACTCCTTTGTCCGCCCTTCCAAGTATGCTGGTATATTTATACATATTTGATCATATGTCTAACTAAAAGTTTCTTTTAATCGTTTCTTCCCATTTCTGTATTTCTCCCCACCATTTCTCCACATCGTTCACTTTTTCCCATTCTGCATCCCACTCCTCTATGTCGTTTTTAAATTAAACTAGAGAAAAAAATAGATTTAAAATATAATTCGCGAAGAATGTGAACGCGTGAAATGTTTTCACAAAATTGCAGAGGTACGCTCGATTATTGAATATAATGACATGGACATAACACATTTGCCTTGACCATATTATTATAATGAGTTAATGGACGGGCGCCTGTTGTTCATATTGCTCACATTCGGCGCCGCGACTGTCGGATTCCACCTCGACCGTGGTGCCGATATAACGACAGCTTCGATTGGTTGCTGGCAAAACACCGACCACTTCCGCTCGCGGCTCGCGTCTGAGTTGCATAGCAACCTGCACTTCCGTTGATTAACTGCTTTGATGCGGACGAAAATGACATGATTTTGAGCGACTGATTGGGTGGGTGACGTCAGGGGTGTACAAGAACTTTAGACGGGCGAGTGGGAGAGTGAAGGAATTCCCATTTTCGTGCGAAATGAAACATCATGGTGTGACAGCCAGATTAATCATTTCAGTCACAAAAACATTTTACTCAACTTTTCGGAAATGGAATGCACTGTTGAGAAACCAGCATGCACTGGGAATTTCGTTAATTTGCCACTCAAGACCACTCTGAAGTCGAGCTATTACTGCTATTACTTCCTCTAAGCTATCACCTGCAATAGCAGTAAACTACTAACTAGTATAATATGACATAATTATGTTGCAAAAAATGTCGGGAAATCGGTGAGAACACAAGTGATAAACTGGTACAGAAAGGACTAGCCACAGTGAGCCTAAGAAGAAACTCAACGTTGCATTTATGGTACATCTCAAGTTCAAGGTGATAAGGTTCAAGACCTATGCGCCGAGGTGCTGGCAAAAGTACATGAAACGCACTGTACTGTTTAGCAGTGACCCCAAATTCAGGTGAATTGACTGATGGGTATCATCGAACGAATGATTGTACTCAGTGTTGACTATATAAGTACGTCTCAGGTTCGGAAGTCCACAGAGCGTTTGTTATATTTCCGCGAGAACCCTCGTTTTGCATACCCCACTCTCCCATTGTGTATAGAGTTGGCCGATGTCGGTCTTGGTAACTTGTTTTCTAATCAGTAATCGGTTCGGTGCGGTCTTTGCTGCCTGGTCATTAAACATAATATCATGGCATACCTTTACAAATCTAATGAACGATCAACAAACTGAGTGATCAGTCGTCAAAAAAATATTCCTAATGATTTACGAAATCTTAATTCTGCTTCGATTTTTAAATTACAAAGTCATGAACAGATTCTCTTTTTATCTTATTTAAATTACGAAAGCTCGTAATTGGCTATTCATTTTATTATTATGTATTATTAACACTTTTGGGAGGCTAATTTGTTATTATTATTATGTATTATTAACACTTTTGGGAGGCTAATTTGTGTACATAATAATAAAATGAATAGCCAATTACGAGCTTTCGTAATTTAAATAAGATAAAAAGAGAATTCAACGCATCCAACGTTAATTTGGAGTTACTCGAGGTTGAATGTAAAATGTGGTTGCAGTATAGCATCACGCGGTACCAGAGCCACTATGAGTATTCGTAGACTCTGGACCATACCCCCCTGGGGACATTCAATTCTCACCCTGTATGCAAATTACTTCTCCCAAATTTAATGGCCATTTAGCTCAGCGGTTAGAGCACCAGCCGCGAAAGTTGGGGACCCGGGTTCAAATCCCGGAATGGACAACACTTTTGGGAGGCTAATTTGTGTACATAATAATAATCATGAACAGATTATTTTTATGCCGGGATTCATAATGTTTCGCATTTAACGTCACATAATCAGTGCGAATTATCTTTAGTAAAAACGCTCAAATTGATAGCGAAACAGGTAACAGCCCTTTTTCCCGAACCTTTTTTATGGAGCTGGCAGCGAACCACTGCCACCTTTAGCAAAGGCTGTGCAAAGTTGCAGACCTGACCAATGACCCGGGGTGCTGCCAAAAGAACCTGAGACGTACAATATTATCTACATGGGTATGGTAGGTAGGTAGGTAAGTGCAGGGAGCCTGAGGGTCAGCTGAGTGAGCCTCTCTAATATCGCCTTACACCAAGGGCACTCGACGCCACTCGACCAAGTTTAATTGCCATAAATCAACTGATTTCGCGCTCGACACTCGCTCCTTTTCTGCTCGCTTCCGGTCAAAGTGACAGCCGATTGGTCGTACAAATAGCGGACCGGCTCGATGGATGCTGTGCAGTTAGAGCTCGGTACCAGAAGGCCGGGATGACGCTGCTGGCTGTGTTCGTCGTGCTCGGCGTGGGCTGTCATGGGGTGCTCGCCGGCAGCTACTTGGTGAGAGAGAGCAGCGATGGTGACTAAGTTGCAGTCACAGTTCGGACTTGGGGTTTCGCTTTCTTGGCTGGGGCTGGCTGAGGAATTGCCAGTAGCCAATCAAAAGAGTAATCAAGATCAGAAGAGAACATGGTTTGAAATATAAGAGAAAACAAGAATGATTATTAAATTGTTTACCAGCTGAAATGGCTAAGATGCACAGTAATAAGAATGTATTATGCGAGCATTTCACTGGCCTGCTAATACTTGTGAGTATTATTTGCAACAATCAACAATTGCAGTCCCAAATTGATTCCTTGCCTACTGAGATTCGGTGAATCACAGCTAGTTCCAGCCAGGAATGCAAGCTACGGTCGGTTTGCCTATTCTAAAGTGACTGCAGACTCGTTTCTCGCGCGAACCTTCCAGAAATCGTTACGCTCCGGGCCAGAATATTCCAAGGCCGATGCAAAAAAAGCCCTAGACGACCAAATATTATTTTCAAAGTCGATTTGAGACATTGAGTTGGATTTGGGACTGTTTACCGTCTCTATAGGTTTTGCATGTAATGTAGCTTCATGTCCGTATTTCTTCCAGACTGCCATGGAGCGGTATCAGAAACAGTTCGACGAGGAGTGGCTGCCCGAATGCATCGCCTTGACGAATGCACCGGACGGTAATGTGTGCAATTAGGGTGCATCTTATAGCCAATACACGACATCACGCTTTCGAGTCTATCGGTTGGAGCCCTTCGGATACTAAGCGCTCTCAGAGCGTTTCGGGCTCGGACGGGCCCAGCCCTGAGGGCTCCATAGCGCAGTGTGTATTGCGAATCCGTCTCGTTCTCGGCCTCTCAGAGCGTTTCGGGCTCCGACGGGCCCAGCCCTGAGGGCTCCATAGCGCAGTGTGTATTGCGAATCCGTCTCGTTCTCGGCCTCTCAGAGCGTTTCGGGCTCCGACGGGCCCAGCCCTGAGGGCTCCATAGCGCAGTGTGTATTGCGAATCCGTCTCGTTCTCGGCCTCTCAGAGCGTTTCGGGCTCCGACGGGCCCAGCCCTGAGGGCTCCAAAGCGTGGGAAAAGCGTATTGTGTACTGACTATAAGTGCAGCAAAGTGCAGCCAAAGGCAAGGATAATTTGGTGAAAAGCATCAATTAGTGCTAGCAAAGTGCAGGTTAATAGTTTAGGTAGAGATACAATGGCGTCGACAGTGAAAATGATTGGGGGCTAAAAGTCCGGTTGCTTTCTGTAACGCTCTGACCAGTTTAAAAACCCAGTGCAGCGATTTTGTTAATTTTACGTGATGCCGTTATAGGTTCTGATGGATAAAATCTCTGTTGTTTTCCATATTAATTTTTTCACTTTGTAACCGAGAACTGCGAAATCAGTTATGCAATCGCAGTGCAGTTCTAATAAAGATGCTGATATTTGATTTAAAAACAAAAAATCTTTCATTTCAGAAATAATGAAAAGCAACCCGCATCCGGGGACCAATCCGAGTCAAGAAATTAAGGTGTGTGATTGTTGATTGCCTCATTATGTCCTCATTAACACGATCTCGAATCGAAACCATGCCAAGCGAACGCCTCTCTGCGCCAGTGCTGCGTGGAGTGTCTGTACGAGAAGGAGGGCCTGGTCGTCGACGGCGTCGTGCAGAGGGGCAAGACTGCCGAGCTCGCCAGAAGGCTGCAAGTACCCAAGATGGCCGAGGCAGTCGACGCTGCCAACAAGTGCGACAAAGAAGGTGAACAGAGGTTGACCTTAGTTGCTACTTTTAGAGTCAGCTACAACATTGCATGAAACTCCATTTCACGTCGAGAAGGAGAGTGGATTTGCATCTTCCTCGAGGACCCACTGCTGCTAGACACGAGCTAAGAGTTTCAAAACTCAGAAGCCATGTCTTGAGCATGTCATAAGACTATTTAAGCAGTTTTTAAACTCTTGTCTAGCAGCAGTGGGTCCTCGAGGAAGATGCAAATCCACTCTGATTCTTAACGTGAAATGGAGTTTAGGTTGTGATGAGTTATTTTTTATTGGGTTGGGTAGGATTGATCAATTGCTTAAGGTAAGTGTTGTTATAAGGCTAGGCTAGACGTGGTCTTCTACCAATACTTAAGGAAATAATCACACACATTTTGACCGATGCAGCTGACAAGAGTGTTCAACGCCTCCAGGCGACTGACGGCGACCGTTGGGTGACGATGACCCACGATTGCTGACGATGGCTTCCCGTTGTGTTCCAGTCCCCGACAGCACCGAGAAATGCACGACCGCCTTCCGGCTGTCGGAGTGCTTCAAGAAGTACTACCGTCTCAACGACGGGGAGGAGGCGTCGTCCCCTTGATGTCTCCGTAGTCGTCGTCGTCGTCGTCGTCGTCGTCGTCACACTCTGTAACGATTCGAGCTGGAGGTTTAATAAACACACCTGCAAATATCGCAATTTCCTTCGAATAGAAATGGGAATCCCATGTTCCATGTTTTATCTTGACTGAATATGCACTAGAACCGTTAGACGCAATGAAAACATAGCGAGTGCCTCGAGAGAAGTTAGTCGTTACACGAAGATTTGTACGCGTCCATAACTCGGGAAAAGAGGGAAGAGGAGAGCTGCACGAGAAAAAAGGGAACAGAATAATATTTTCCAGACATGATTTCAATCCGTAGCTCGCGACGCCAACAGAAGTAGAACCCATTTCATTTGCAGCTCGACGCGCCAAATCCAAGCCGCGGCTTTTTGTCGAACTCCGTACCTAATAAACAGTCGCGTGTCAAATCAAAGTTTATCATCCCCCAAATCGACTGATCTGCTGACCCCATCCATCTCACTTTACTTTGTATCTTGTTCGCCCGCGCGTAACGCCCCACCCCCCCCCCACCCTCCCTCTTCCTCCACCGCCCGAGATGCGAGGCCTGGCCGTGTAAGAATATTCACGTCGGCGTCGGCGTCGGCGTCGGCGTGGTACGAAGACGGATGCAGCGGGCGGCGATGCATCATCTCGCCGACAACGGCCTCCCCGAGGGACGCCGTTGTCGGCCGATCGGCGCGAACTACTTACGCGCGAGGCCCGCCGCGTGATTGATGTCTGGGCGAGGCGGACGACGGCGTCGTGGGGGGAGGCGTTTGCCGTCGATGGCGAGCGAACGCTGACCGCGGTTTGGTGATGGACGTCGGGTGCGTCGCGTCGTTTTTTATTGGGACTGTGGGCAAATATCTGGTCTTCACGTGTTGACGGAAGCTAGAATATAACTTTTGGAGGGTGGAGGAGTCGGAAAATGTATTACTTTCAATTTCAACCAAGAGACTTTTCCAGTGGAAACTTGTGTTCAGCCTATCAGGACCCCTATTCTGTAACTTTTTCCAAGTGAGATGACAAGAAATGAGAGTAACAACTCCAAGGTCACCTATGTTATCATAATATGGAACAAATAAAGGTTCCCATGTTCTCATTCTCATTCTCATTTCATCTCACATAATATTAAAAGTTACAGAATAGGGGTCCAGAATATAGCGAATTTTCAGAAGCCAAAGAGCATAAGAGTTGAAAAAACTTGGTAAAACTGGGCAATTATTTTAAAGAATCGAACTGGTCTAAGAATGAAAGTAAATCCTCGTAAGAACAGGGCTAGGAAAAGTGACTCGAACCATTGGATTAGCAATTCGATCCGATTGGTAATTTCTTCGTCTCTGCTCACCGATTGCAGTCCGATGTCGCCTGGGTTCGAACTCGTTTCCACCCATTTAACACGCTATTTTTTCTCCGATCGCTGGAATAAAGAGCAAGCACCCCTCGAGCCATGTGCGCGTGTGCGCGTGCGCTGGACTGGAGACAAAAGCCCGAGCCACCGCGTCGAGAGGCCACTCGACGAATCCAATAAGCGGTGGCGTTGGCAGCGCCCAATGCGCCCAGCGGCCGCGAGACGAACGACATTCCCGGCCTAGTAATGACTCCGAGTGCTACGTTCCACCCACGACGAGCGAGCACGTAGATCGATGACCTCACGACGGGCACATGGTGGACGATGTGGAGAAAACGCCCCCTTCAGTCACCAATAGCAACACAAAGCTCCACGTCGAGGTCAAAAGCCGCTATACAAAAAGCCAAGACAGTTTTAGCTCTCTTTTATCTTTAGAGTAAATAAATAGTTGATGTGGGCACCTTCACAAAAGCCCCGTGGTTCAAAGTTTGATTAAAAGTGTCGGCACAACGTCCGCGTGAACGCCGAGGCGACTGCCAACACTGCGTCCCTCTGTGTAGGTCCCTCTCTATAGGTGGTCTGGTCCCGTGCATTGACGCATTGACGCCTCGTCGTGATGCACGGCGTCGCCCCCGACGACAATGCTCCCAATCTCGAGCGTCGCGACGCCTTTCTGTTCGGCTCGCCCAATCTTGAGCGCCGCGACGCCTCGCGATAGATGGCCGGCGGCGACGTTCATCAGACGCTGGGCTGAATGCACGACGGCGTCGTTGAAGTCGTCTGGCTGAGAGGGCGGACGACGACGACGACGACGACGACGACAAAGAGTGCACAGCGATGAGTGGAATGTTTAGCGCACTTCGAAGCCACATGTTAAGAGAGGTCGGGAAATCAGTGAGACTTTTATTTAGCATTCAAAACCCAGTTTGAAATAGTTTTTTTCAAAACTCGCACAATCTCTGTTTTATGACTCGTGTCCCGGGCTTCTTGTCGTGCGGATGCAGCGGTCGAATGTCTGGACGCCGAAGAATGTAGCTAGTTAGCCACGGGTCGGCGTCGGCGTCGGCGTCGGCGTCGGTATTCGAGGCACGAGCGAACGACCGTTGGCCGGACACAGGAAACAGCTTGCTGGAGGTGAGCGTCGGGGGACCCCCCCCCCCCCCCCCCCGCCCCCGCCCCACCCTCTCCGACACACCGGCAAACGGCGACACTAGCGCCGCGGGGACGCGAACGGCGCGCCGAGGAACTGTAATTCGTGGGCAAAGTTTGGCGAAACTAGATTTAGTTGGGATTTATTGAATCAAACTGTTTTTTGTTCACTCTCTATATCTCTGCCAATATTTTGTTTGTTTGTTGGTGTATGTAATAAAAACAACGTAGCCCAAAGTTATATGTTTTTCATTTTTGTAAAACATTTCAATAAGCGTGATGAACGATGCCTAAGCTCAAGAGTCAAGACATATTTCCACTGAAGTGCCATATCCTATTTGATGCTCTGGAAGTTAAATAAAGTTGATCAAAATGAGGTCATACAGCGCTCGACCTTGTCGCGGCTAAATGATGAAACTTGGCACATCCATCTTGGATTCTTGGCTCTCGTTGAAATATGTATCGCTCGATCGGCGTCAAAGGGACAGTCACTTATTCGTGTTTCCTAGGAAACTGCGCGCGAGCTTCGAGAACTTGCCGCTGGCCGCGCGCGTGTCGCTGGGTTTTCAACGGGACTAGAAGTTATTCACGCGACGCGAACGCCCTCTGTCGGAATTAATTTCGCGATCAGCGCCTTCCGGAATTGGTGCAAGCAAGCGAGTGAAGCAGTGCAGTGCAGGGAGACTAGCCTCCATTTCACGCTGAGAAAGAGATTGGATTTGCAACTTCCTCGAGGACCCACGCTGATAAACACAAGCTATAGAGTTGAAAAACTGTGTATATAGCTTTATGTCATGCTCAAGACATGGCTTGTGAGTTTTGAAACTCTTTGCTCGTGTCTAGCAGCAGTGGGTCATCGAGGAAGATAAAATCCACTCTCAATTAACCAGGACGACAGGACAGGAGGAGAAGGATCCCCGTTAATAGCGTCATTTGGCGGCTCACCGTTAATACTTATCAAGTTAGGTAGAAACTGTTATTTTCGGAATCTAATGTATTTTAGAGTCTATTTGGATCGCTGGAAGATAATTTTGATTACTTTTTTGGTTGTGAAGGCTGCTAGTGGATTGAGGTTGTGTGTGTTGTTTTTGCTCGTTTTGGCGGCCAACTGTTTCACTGAAAAACATAACACCATTATTCGCCAATAGTTTTACAAATGATATGATGTCTCTAATCCGTATAAGTGTGAAACTAAAACATCACTCTGCACATCTCTCAATCCCTCACCCCTCAATTCAAGTTCGTACCAAGGTCCAAGAATAAAGGAACTTGAAGTCCATCAACGAATAACTTCGTCAGACAATCGAAAACAGTCAGGAATTTTGATAATATACGCGTTACTGAATTTTAAAAACCTCGATAGTATGGTAATTGTTCCGTTAAACACTCGGGTAAACATATCGCAAAGCAAACATTACGAACAATTTATTAGGCAACAGCTGTTGAATCCATCTTGACCTATACGGCATATTGGCATGAGGAAATTCCTCTAACAGTCATCTGCGCCCTTTAATATCGATACAAAACAAAGTAATCAAAACAATAATGCGACCTCTTACAATAACATATGAATAGTCCTTCAGCCGTATTATCATTATTAACCTCCTTCCGTTAAAACAACATTTAAGTACAGGTTGATATTAAAATGTTATTATTCAGAACACAAATAAATGACGAAAAAAAGCGCAAATAGTCTCCAAACTTCACATTCTTAGATCAACAATCTTGTAACAATAAATACGGCAAAAGACGGTGTCATTACTCTATTCCGATGATTCTTAATAGTCTATCTGCTAATGCAAGAAATACAAGTAATAACTTTAAAGACGGAAAGCAGAGAACAAAGTCGTGGTTGCTTGAACATCTGCCTGAAAAGTAGTCAACTGTATGAAAACTGATTTAAATAAATTTAAATATCCTGCATCTTATTGTAAATTATGTATTATTATGCATTATAAATTATTATGTACTGTTGTGATTTTGTATAATTACTTCGCTCTTTTCAGAGAAAAGACTTTCTTATAAAGTAAGAAATCAATGTGTATACAAACTTGAATAGATAAACAATTTAAATAAGGCTGTTTATCCTGCGGGGAGATGGTTGGGGGGGGGGATGTAGCATCCCAAACTGAGATTGAATGCGAATAATTTATTTCGCTATAAATTGGTTCCCGTCTTGTGGTCTTGCTGGAATGTGGGCCAGTTGTTGCTAGTGCCCGGGGGGTGATTGAAATATGCTTTCTGCCGAATGACGACCTATTTTGTCGCCCAAGTTTATGTCTCTAAGTACTAATTAATTGGGTCTTTATGACGCTGACGTCGATTAGTTTCTGGGAAATGGTGACCCATTTATTTATTTATTTTATCTATTAAAACATTTCAACGCAATTACAGCAGTAAACTGTGGTGTTTGGATAGATGTGACTGACCGGTTTTAGTTATTTCGAGTATAATATGTGCAGTGTGCAGAGCTGATTTGGATGTTCAACTTGTTCATGATGTCTTTTTGCGAGGGCTGTTAGTTCAAAGTTAGTTACTAGAATGAGCCACCACGGGTCAGCTGTCGTCAAGGTTGATGTGATCATCATTATAGTCGAGATTGTTCAGCCATTGTTTTATCATGCCGTGTTGTGTACTACATAGTGGTCTGTGGGATAAAGTGAATCAAAAACTTCACATAACGAGTGATATTTCGTTGAGTTGTGTGCGTCACGTGTGTAGTGCGGATCGTGCGTGTGGAGTGGTTGCGTTTTCTGGCGAGGAGGAGCGGCAGTTGGAGTGATTGCTGGCACGTGGGTAGGTATACCTCGGTGTTTTGAGTGAATAGTGTGCGTCAAGTGCGGTGATTACAGATTCGAGAGTGGCAAGACAGTGATCGCGTGTGCGGGGAAAACTGTTTGCAAGAAGCGATTTTATTTCAGTGTGTCGTGGTACTTGGTGTAGGAACGCTCCAAGTCGAGGTTGAGGACGATTGTGTTGTTTAGAACGTCGCCCCCCGTGCACCGAGACTGATTGACGGATTGACGGAACGTACCGGCATTCCGTTGCGGACGATTCGAATTCTTGACGCGACCTTTGTGTTTTGGGCGGTGTTTTGAGCGCTGCTAGAAGGTGGGTGGGGGGGATTGATTAGGCTAACTTTAAAGTCCCGTTTAAGGGGGAGCGTTTTTGACAAAAGTCTGCCACAAAAGTTTCATGCCGTCACCATAACATGGCTCAAATTAATGTTGTATTGACAAATTGTACAGTTTATCACTATTTTATGTTGCACTTATATATTATTTATAACTAGGGCGAACGCAATTTGTGTTGCATTGAAGATGAGCGTAGCGGTTTGTATAAAGCGCAAAAAAAGATTAAGGCAAGAAGCCTATGGAAATGGAGCAGCAAGCCGGACCAATGCTTTCTCAAAAATTCTGATCACTTGAAATTGTAAACGATTCTGACCTTTCTTTGTTTCTGTCCGAGCTGTCCGGTAGCGGAAATATGCTCATTTTGAGATCATTGAGCATTGTGCATGTTAATACATAGCTGTAACTCATGCCCAAGGGTTTTTATTGGGTTTTATTGGGAAAAATCTGGTGTGATGTTTCGATTTGGTTTCGATGGTTTCTAAACGCAAATCGAAATTGGGAACATTTGAAAAAAACACGCACTTTTAAATAAATTTCCGTACTTTTCAAACCTTGCCCAATTGTCGAATTTTGCTCTTTTTTCTGCTTTGAAAGTGAAGGGTGTGGAGGATTTTCTTGAAAAACGCAGGGGGTCTAAGTTGAGAACAACAGTAGACACCCTGAAAATGTCATCCCACTCGAAGCAGGCGTTTGGCCTGTAGTGCGCGCGCAAACACACATACAAAAAAAAAAAAAAAACAAAAAACAAAACAAAAAAAAAACACACACCAAGTGTTTTTTTTAGCAGTAGTGAAATTGGTGATTTCGCTTCGCTCGCTACGCTCATCAATTAAATTATTTTGATTATAGGTATATTACGAACATAATATGAAACATATATACAGCTATATTATTTTGACGGCATGACACTTTTGTGGCATATTTCTGTCTAAAACACTGTCCCATGTAAACAGGGGCCTATGGAATTAGGATTGGTAAGCAAATATAACACGGGTCGAGTTGTGGGAAGACATGGGAAGATGGGAAGCTGGAAGATGTGGGCAGATATAGGAGCGGGAATCGAAGAAATTGTTGGTGTTGGGAGTTGCCGACAGGACAGGGGAGCGGCGACGTTGTTGGCGACGATAAAATAGAGGATTCTATAACGACCGTTATACCAGACTGTGGGAAGGCTAAAAACCGTGTCGAAGAAAAGGGGTTTATGCATTTGATGGCGAATCATTCAATGCACTTTGCCGACCCAGCGAGTGGTGCGAGTGTGCCGAGGTACGCGAGGACCGTGTGCCGCTTCCAAGGAAATCCTGCGAGTTTCTATAACAAGACTAGAGTGTCCGAATACCGTGACGGAATGCACATGCTGTTGACGGATCTGATTGCCGTTACGTAGCATCCCCTTGCCGTGCTGGAGGAGCTGGAGGAGGGAAGGAGGGAAGGAGGAGGGAAGGAGGAGGCCGTCAGCGATTGAGGATGGTGAGTGGGTGTTTTTTTTTAAGTTTTGTGATTCCGTCGTGTCAGCGATTCAGTCGTATATTCTACCGAAAACTATGGCCATAAGTCGTTAGACTTATCAAATAGGTAATAATTGGCAATTTTCCTTTTCTTAACTCTCAATAATGGCCATAACAAATTGCAAAAAAAAGCAAGCTGTGTAGGCATTTTCTAGACAGCCATGGCCAGAAACCAGTCTGATAGAGCCCATGCCACGAGAGATCCAGCCAATAGTAGCCAGTCCCAATAGAGCCCATGCCACGAGAGATCCAGCCAAAAGCAGCCAGTCCCAATAGAGCCCATTCCACGAGAGATCCAGCCAAAAGCAGCCATTTCTCAGTAGAGCCCAAGCCACGAGAGATCAGCCTATAGCAGACAGCCCCAACAGAGCCCATGCCACGAGAGATCTAGCCAATAGCAGCCGGCCTCGGCCAAGAATGCAAACCCATGTTGTTTTCTCAGTCCTCGGGTGAATGTTGATTTGTTCTTGCGGACAGGGTCAGGGTAGCGGAGGCAGTGACCTCTGGCGGACTGGCGGCCAAGCCCCCCCTCCCCGTCCCCCTCAGCTCATTGCAGTGGTTCATCAGCCAGCCGCTGGGGCGCAGGTGGCGGCGAAGTGTTGATGGCTGTTCCTACTTCCGTGAGTTATGTTTTCAGCCGAGCAGTCGAGAGTGGTCGGACTCGCGCGCGGGATTTATCATCCGGCGCACGGCAAAACCGCGACGACATTCGTAATGCGGCAATTAGGGGTCCGAGTGGCTCAGAGTGATCTATGCTCACCCATTTGAGGCTTTTCACGATTTTTATCAACATACGTTCATTAGTTTCTGTTTTGTTTGTCTAAACCTGTTTTTGATAATGGAATATCTTTGATGAAAGTTCGGCTCATTTAGGCGCCATGGATAAAATCAAATCAAAAAGCTTTACAAGCCAAAGGCTAAGGCTTCAAAGAGCGCAAATAGAATGTGTTTCGACAGAACACAAGTCAATAAAGCGTGCCCATTGATGAAAAGTCTATGCACACCTACACACGTGCCTCTCTTTCCACCAAACGCTATACGAACGATCGCAAGGCCTGATGAGCGCTGGCCGTCGATGGAATCGCCTGTACCCTGCATGTACTAGCGCGAAGTCGGTCGCGAGCAAGTCGATTACATTCTCAGAGACGGGATCAGAGCCCCCTGATTCGATGACGCTCGCAACGTGCGAAATAAGGAGATCGACCCGGACTTTCTTGAGGTAATCTTGGTCCTGAACATGTCAAGGCCATGAACGAGCGTGCAAGGATGTCCTCGTTGATAGCTCGAAGCATCGTCTTCAGGCCTGTTACCTCCGTGTCTCTAACACAGAGGTCAAAGAGTCAAGGCTGTGACTATCAAAAGATAATTGTGCCAGCACTTGCGTCGTACTTAGAAGTAGTCTTACTTCTGCAGTGTCTGCCTGCGTAACTTCCAGGGTCTCCCGGAATCTGTCCGGTCTTCCCGGATGGTAAACTCCATTTCAAGTTGAGAAGGTGAGTGAATTAGCATCTTCCGCGGGGACCCACTAATGCAAGACATGAAATACGAGTTTAAAAACTTCTAATAGAGCCATTATGTCTTGCTCAACGTGGCTTGTAAGTTTTTAAACTCTTAGCTCGTGTCTAGCAGCAGTGGGTCCACGAGAAAGATGCAAATTCTATTTTCCTTCTCAACGTGAAACGGAGTATCGTTCATCCATTTGTTCTTATGCCATTACAATGGCGTACAGTGCAATCACTATGATATGTAATGGGCAATATCAAGGCAATAACAAGTTCCTCAGGGCCCATGGCAACGCCAGAACCGACGATTGCCAAACGTCATTGTCAGACGATACTACAAATACAACAAGCCTCCTGTCGGCCGAGCTCGGAGCTCGGAGCTCGGAGCTCGGAGCAGTAGCAGCAGCTCATTAAATTGGGATTTTCCGAGCTTATTGAAACGCGGTTACCTACCCTGCGTAGCGTCGGGCCCCGGGCGGCGGCCAGCCTTTGATTAGCCCCGACCGATGTTCCTAATTGAGAGAGTGCCGATGCCGCGACTGACTGCACCTCGTCAGCGCAGTAATTAGCAGGGAGTCGGATTCGCGAACCAGACCGCGCGCGCTTGTGCAGCAAGTCGATATCAGAACTAGAGCTCGATGGTCCTTTTTATTTGTCTGTCTTCGTTTTTCCCCCCGCGGCCAAACACGTCATCCACGGCGAACCGGTAATTATTTCAGCGCTTTTTGTCGCTCGTGTTCTTCGCTCTGTGTGTCTTTGCTTTTTTGTGTCTTATGAACTTTAAACCGATTCATCATGGGGTTGCACTAATGACAGCAGGCGCTGTTGCAAATCAATAAAAAGTGTGAAGGGATTTTTTGTACCGTGCTGAAAAGACAAAACGAACTCTGGCTGCAAGAACAGGTGAAACTCGAAGACAAAACAAACTCGATCTGAGACAAAACGGCACAAATACAATTAAGTTGAAACAAAATCCGGCCTGGAAATTCGCTCAAAGGCTTGGGAAATAATATATCATCCCGTTCCTTTCCAGATCCACCTTCCTTTCGCCATCCCCTCGCCTCCTCCTCCTCGCCCGCTTTATCCCTATTAAATATCCATTGTCTGCCAAAGATAATCAAAGAGCAGGAAATTGAATACTTGCAAGAGTCGGGAAATCTTCAGACAATCTATCATATTAATTTAAAACAGCGTCAGGAGATTTCGAACTTCTCACAGAGCAGCAAAGAAGTTCCTTTCCGAATCGAAAACTCGTAACACAACTTTGTAAATACACAAAGTATTCCGCGTCGAGTGTGAATCCCACCGCCAGGCGCCGAATGTAATGTGTGTGCCGCGTTGCAACTGTTTCCACCCTCAGCGCCGCGGTGGGCGGGCTGGGTACTTACTGACACATTACTTTCCACAAGGAATCGCCGGGTGTGCGCATGCTAACAAAGGGGGCATTCTACAGTGTGTATAAGTTTTTAAATATTGGGATATGACAACTTTTTGCCACCTTGCGGTACTTAGCAGTTGAAGTTCGTTTCTCGCAATAACGTGGCTATCCAAATGCAAACACGCACATATTTTCAACTTTGTTTCCATAACCAGTGGATATGAGTTACCGATTATTTTGTTGAAAGAAGGCACACAAGTTCAAGGTATAGATAGTTGTAATCTATTTGAATAAGATTATGCACAAAAGAGAGGGCTTTTTAGAACGAAAATTTAAGAAAATGTGTTCTAAATCCGTGATTCATCAATAGAAATTAATTTACTTCATAAAAACATTTGAAAAATACATAAAGTAGTAAACACAAAAACACAACAAAGTCGACATTGTTTGCAAACAGGGCAAAATGAAAGAAAGCCCCTTGTGAAGTCTGCCACCCCACTGAAAGGCTCTTGCCAAGAGATGCTTTGACAGGACGACGTGAGCGCCAGCAGCGGCCGCCCGGCGAACTTGCCAACGCATTCTCTTTGACGCGTCGACCAAGCCTGGATTGACTTGGCGAAATCTCGTAACTTTTTTAATGTGCAAATTCTGGCACGGGCCCGCGCCGTGGTACGTAGCACGAGACCCAGCGCCACGAGGTAATACGGTTAGGCTTTGTACTCTTTAACTCCGGCGAACGACGCCAGAGGCCACGTCGAACTGTTAAACTTATTTAATATGTATTTTAGTAATAAATAAGTTCATTTTCATATATTTTCCTCTCTTGCATAATAAAACTTTTCCATTCTAGTCTCTCACTCTCTCTAGCGTGCAAAAAAGAATAATAATTACAAAGAGCAACTTTTCCCTGACGTCGCTAAAGATGAGCTTTCCCTACTAAAAAAATATATAGTATGGTTAATCAGATTTAAAGTTTCGCTTCGCGCGTCATGCCAGACAGGGCCAAAATGGCGGCAGTTTACGGGGCGCCCGCGGCATCGAACCCGCGGCTTCCGTCTGGACCAGTGTCGAGAGTCGAGGGTCACCGAGGGCCGGTGGCGGACAGCCATGGTCCACAGTCCGAAGTACGGTTGCCAGAAAGTCTGGCACTGTGCAAGACTAGACTTAATTTCACGTTGAGAAGGGGAGTGGATTTGCATCTTCCTCGAGGACCC